>JAOBRH010398722.1:0-11290 GCA_027575125.1 Umimayanthus parasiticus | reverse complement strand
TTCAGGCAAATAAAATTATTGCAAAAAATAAAAAAATAATCCGACCTACCTACCCTAATTGTAAGAAGCATGTAACCAGAAGCACACATATTTTTTTGTTTGGCCTTATTGTGTTTTTTTTGCCTTTCTTCTTTCTGTTTCACCTTTCTATCCCGCCCTTTCTCTACTCTGTTTCGCTTTCCCTCTTTCCAATTTGTCACCCGTTCTCCTCCTGCTCTTTCATCATTGTCCCATTTTAATATTCTCTTTGGGGTATTATTCTATTCTCCTCCCTCCAGCATTTTGATGTTGATTTGATGGTCATCCAGCCTTTGTGTTCATCCCTCGCTTCCTCTTGAACATTTTCCTTTCACCCCTACTTTCCCCTACCTAATACTGTATCAGTTTTACTAATTTCGTCCACTTCAACTTCCAGGTCCCATTCGTTCTATGACAGTTCTTCCCTGTAACTTTTGCTGTCCCCTCCCTTTTGGAGCTCTGTTATTTACTCTCTATTTCATTCTTTCTATTTCTTTGCCTCAATATGGAAGTTACATCTGGTTTGTTGTCTGTACTATGGCTGTTCTATGTTGCTGCTTTATGAGATCCTTGCTTTAAACTGCAATAGCCATCTGTATTTTAACAAAATGCATCACGATGTTAGAACTGCAGTTAACACAGATCACACACCCTTGCATTATCCCAATAGCATAAACAAGAACCCTGTTAAGAATGTCTAAAGTCAATGAACATACTAAAGATTCAGTAACTCATGTTACACCATAAGGATAAAATGGCAATCGTAATCTGCGTGATTTTAATCCAAGCCATGGTTTAAATTGTTTTTCTAAATCAAAACCATAACACAGAACATACTTTCCAGTAACCAGTTTCTTACATTATTTTACGACAGATACGTACGTGAAAGTCACGTTGGTTTCGCCAACGGGAAAACAAGTTGCCAAAAGTAAAACCACTATTCGAAAAAGCATGGCGGATCCAGAGTACAATGAAAGCTTTGTCTATGAAATCTCAGAACGAGATTTGTCAGATGTGACACTGATGTTTTCAGTTATAGCGATTTCCAAAGCAAGAAAGAAGAAAGAAATGATCGGTTGGTTTTCACTTGGCAAGAATTACAGTGGCCAAGAAGAAATCCGGCATTGGAATGACATGATTCAGTCGAAAGAACAGAAAAATAGTCAGTGGCACACACTTGCGGATAGCTGAGTCAGCCGAGATTCGTGCCATTTAGATATTGTTGCATAGACAAACCAAAGCGGTGTTAAAATTGTCAACAGAAACATCTTAATTTATTCCTCCATCATCAACCTTATAATTCTGAGCGTCGTTTCTTATGAGAGGCCCGTCCTACAATAGTTGAGTAATCCGCCTTCCAAACCCCTTCCTCGCCCTTTCCTTCATCTAATAGAGAAACTCCTCTTATTTATGTAATGATATGACTTACACCCCTGTTTCAGTGAATAGGAATTGCTGAAGTTTTCAGATTTGTGACACCCGCTGGAGTTATGTTATTGTTTATGTTCCACGTGAACCCTTTAAGTTCAAATTATGTCAGCAGTTATTTAAAAGTAATCACAACCGGGTAACGGTCTAAGCTTATACCTTGGACCCTACCTACTGTCGGAAACCATTGTGAAAGAACAACAGAATTACAGAAAGGACTCCAGCTTAGTTAAGATCAATATATATATTGCACTGTAATTTTGATTCCCCTCAGTTAAAGGTTTTCCTCAGTGATTTTGGATTTCCTTCACTTAGAGCTAGCTTTTCTTTTCTATCTCCAGCTGATAAGAAACCCATTCTATATGTTTTAACAACCTGTCTTTGTTTTCTTTCTCTTGACCTGTTCGCTGACACCGTTTTGCGAGTGTCTATGCACAATATGCGTTTAGCTTTGCATCCCCCAAGGCGTGTTCTGTAAGGCTGCCTTGCACCTAAATACTAAGTTCAACTCCGTGAAAGTGCATTCAATGCCACTCTGTGAAACAAACGTGCTATTTGATATGATGGACAGTTAATGAGTTTTGGATGTCAAGTGTAACTCACAGTATGCGAGCTGGTCTTGCATTTTTCTATAAAGCACCTTTCGTGTAATTTAATCTGTTCAGTTGAAACCGAACGTTTGTTTTCCTACTGCGTTATTACATCAATAGTCGGTTTAGGGGTTTTGCATACTGCAACCGATAGGACTTTCTCGGCATCGTAGTTTTTTGGCTCTGCAAGTGTAAAAATCTTTTCCCAGACACTTCAAAGAAGTTAAGGATTTCGTTCTTATCATTCGGTTATTTTTTTTGCAATGCGGTTTTACTTTCCCCATTATGTCGAGGTACTAAAATTACGGTTATTTTTTGTATAAGAAGATTGAGCAGTTTGGCATTGGATGCTCTTTGTCAAGACAACTGCACGTTTTCGTACCTAAAACACTTTAACCACCGTTAACTGCACCTAAATTTGCACAAGCCACCATCAATGCATCTTAACTTGCACAAACTAAGCGCATGTGAACACTTGTAAATATTTCATAAACCATCAGATGATACAAACTGTAAACTGAATGAATAACGCAGCTATAAAAAGGTTAAGACTAAATGAGTATGTAAATTAACTTGAGGTAAATGATCAACTCTTATATGTTCGATTTAAGCAATCGAAGTTCTGGACAACCATTACTTGTTGTAAGAACAAAGATTTTCTGAAAATAACGATATCAATTGGGTTTCAAAAAAAATTACATTTTGGAATTTGTTGGTGCAATTTTAGTATTAAAACGACTGTTGGTGAAGAGTCACGTGTAAATTAAGGCCATTTAGGGTTAAATTTGAAGCTGGATAAAGATATCTTCAAATTTGTCATATTTTTAGTTTCATTTTCTATATAAGTCAAAAGCTTAGTTGCAGTGAATATTAATTAAAACGCCCAGAGCACCTTGACACGTAATTAGGTTCTGGTTTAATAAGCAGCCCAGCTTAGGTAGTTAGATGCTCAAACTGAAGGGTTAAATAAAGTACTATCAAGTGACAAGGATATGACTTTCTGAATCTCTTGTGATTGCCGGTTTGACTTCCTGTCAGACCATCACTGTAGAGTAAGTGGAACTACAAAGTTAAGAGTAAAATGTTTACATTGATATGTGTTTGGTTGTCTCTACAACTTTCTTCTCTAGAGACTAAAACTAACCATTTTAACGTTTTGACTAACTTTTTCTTGTTTTTACTTTTTAACAAATTTACCATTAACCATTCACGCTTTCTGATCACTGATCCCTTCTGACTCATGTGTTGATCTTTTTACTTAGTGCTGCGATTTTACAAACTAGTGCTGGTCAAATATATCCTAAAAGTAAATAACTTTTTACAGGCTGTGCACTCTTGTTGCCTTGCATGCGCAAAGCCTGAGAGAAAGTAAAAACGTTCAGGTGTGACGTCATTGGTCATAGCTGGCCCAATCTTTCGCGTATTGGGGGAACGGGGGGTGGTGGGGGGGTGGTGGAGTTGTCTAGTGGTGTTTATAGGTGTGGTTACCAGATAGACAATGCATTTTCAAGTTAAACCAAAGCTGCTATAAACCCTATTGGGTTGGTTTTCCAGAATTAACGTGTGTGGGTGTAGTGCACAATGTAGACGGTCTAGCCTTTCCCGACAAGAACTGCCTCAAACTCTTTGGTAGCGGAGCCCACGTCTTTTTTAACGTTTTTTCATATCTAAGATTGCCCAATTTCACAATGGCATCACAGGATATTCGACATAAAAATACAAAATCGTTCTTGTTGTTATCGAAGAAAAGTCCGAACAGTTTCGTTTTGACTAACTTTTGACCAGAAAACGGTATATCAGTGTTCTGTCAGCGTCAAAATATGGTTTGATTACATTATATTTGTCTCAACTCAATTACAACATACATACCTCTTATTAGCCGAGTGCGAAGTCCGTACGGCAAGTTATGGACCGAGATTTTTCCTTCCTTTTATGGCCCAAGCGCGAAGCGAGAGGGCCATGAAAACAAGGAAGGAAGAAACGAGGATCCATGACTTGCCGTAAGGACCGAGCAAACGAGGCTAAAAAGATGTTTATTATATGGCTTTGTTGATCATTCCGGTTTTGAAAAAGTGATCGACAGCTAGAGGTCCGTACAGCTACTTACGGACCTGGGATTGACCAATCACAGCACGCGAAATCAGTCAGCCATATAATAAATGTACGTATTTTGAAATCGTCACTCACCCTCGGCTGTTGCAGATGTATTTCCCAAAATTGTCAAAGCTTTTAGTTGGCAATAGTATCACTTAAAGACCCATGATCAACCAGAATGTTTTGTGGGCGCGTGTTCAACCTCTCTCCATTTTACACATATGGAAATTCCGCCATGATAGCGTGAGGCTGTGGTTAATGGTATGAAATCTGGTTCAGTCGCGTCTAAATTATATCCATCGAAGAAATCGTCAAGTACTAGTGGTTCCCTGAACTTTCTAGTAATTTAATTTATTTAAATAAGGCGTAAGATTACAACAGCACCGTTTCGAAACATAATAAACGGCTGCAAAGGATCCCGGTTGATTATGGGTTTATAATTCAAATTCCAAAATTGTACTTTGCTGACTTCTGTGGAGAGTTCGTGAAATTTAAAAATGTGATGCCGTAGTGAAATAAGGTATCGTTACTAGTTTCTGGAAAAAAACCAAGCACGAGTAAAATGGACTATACAAAATGTCTACAACAGTCAGAAGCAACCTTTCATCGTAGAGACTTCGTTCTGTTGAGGATTTGTCGTCCCAGTTAAGATCATCTGAGAATTCCTTGGATGTCTGTTTCTTTATTATAAGTCTAATAATGTATTCAACTGAAGCATAAAGAACGAATACACAAGAGGATTGTCACATGATCTCATTTGGGACCACAAACCGCCAGTCGAAGGTAGTCTGTTCGTGAACTCTTCTGGTAAAGGAGTCACGAAATACCTCCATGTTTCTGCTCTCTCACTGAGTAATTAAGCAATGACAATAATACTGTCCAACACCTTATTACAAAACCGAACCATCCGAAACAACGGAGTTGTTCTGCGAGTTTTCACAATAAGAGTGTACCGAGGTGTTTAACTACTCCCAAGGGAGGGTCGTGAAGCACCTCCATACATCTACTCTGTTACTGAGTAATCAAACAGTAACAACAATACTGTCCATCACCTCATAAAACTGAACCATCCGAAACAACGGGGCTGTTCTGTGAGTGTTCACAATAAGAGTATACTGAGGTGTTTAACTACTCTTGAGGAAGGGTCGTGAAGTACCTCAATGCATCTTCTCTCTCACTGAGTAAACAATGACAATAATACTGTCCAACATCTTATCAGAAAACCTAACCATTCTTATAAACAAAGGAGTTGCATTGGAGTGTTCACAATAAGAGTTTACTGAGGTGGTTAACTACGTTCACCGCATGAATAGGATCTAATATGTGGCCTTGGGAATTTATAGTTGGAACTAAGTTGGCACCCATGAACAAAAATGGCCAGATTTGGGAGAACGTTTTCTTGTCAGGTTTCTGGGAATTAAGCCACCCACCCGTCCCTTAGGTTAGGGTTAGAGTCAAGGTTGGGGTTGGGCTTATCTTTAAGTTTGTGGGTGGGGTGAGTGGATGAATTGATCTAAAGGTCACTGGTACCGCAAGTGGTATCTAAATTACTGATAAGGTCTAATGTAAACTGAAACCTTTTCCTTTTTGCCCATTCCTGTTTCTTTTTAGCTAAGTGTTTCCTTTACTCGGCCTCTTTGTCTTGATAGCTTCCTACTTTTATGATAGTGGTCTTCCAAGTCTTGTTAGAAAGGACCATGCTGAAAAAGGTAGCAACTTGTACTTTTACCGATAATTTCTAGCACACGAAAACTCTAAACGTTAAACATGCTCACACAAACGCGCATAAAAGTTCTAACAACTCCAACCTATCATACATAATGTTGTTAGTACAAGGATCCGTGAATTTGTCAAGAATGTATGGTCTCCTTCCTGCCGGCTGACTATGTTAGTTAAGTTTGCAAGGTATTGTGGTAAATGTACGGTCGCCATCTTTTTTGTTACGGTCAGTTGGGCAGGGGAGGGGAGAAGAGGAGGAGAAGAAGAACAAAGGACGGGTCAAAGAGGGAGTCGGACGGGAGATAGGAACAAAAGCGTTTCGGAGTTGCAGAAAGGCGAAAAGGCTGACAAGGTGAAATTATATGAGAATAAAAGGGGACAAAACTGGGTTGGGAGACAGCAAAGATGACTAGGGGGCGGCTCCGGTTGAAGCAACTATCTATGTTGTTTTTTAACGTACTTCACCTCTGCACTCTTGTGTGCAAGTTTTACCTTCCATGCCTGTGTTAAGCCCCATTTATACGAGCAATTTTTCCTTGACAAATTTACCTTGACAAGGAAAAATTGCTCGTTTAGATGGAGAATAGTCGGCAAATTTTCCTTGTCAAGGAAAATCTGGTATGCTAGCTTTTCCTTGACAAGGAAAAATTGTCAAGTCTGAAATTTGCTCGTGTAGACGGACAACAAGGAAAATGTAAAAACTGTAAAGGAAAACTTGTTGACCATCTACACGAGCAATAAAGATTGACAAGTAACTTGTCAAGGAAAAATTGCTCGTGTAAATGGGGCTTTACGGTGGTTACAGGCAGTCGGCAGAGGGTATGGATGCCACGCAGAATAGTTTTATCCCCACCCACGGCGTAGACTGTGTGATGCTCGTTGTACTTCTTGCGGAAGGAGTGAACAAAGTTGCATTGTTTCGTGTTGAACAAACCGTGAGCGTGCACACAGGTTTGTTGTGTGAGCCTGGTTAGTTGATCATTTCGTTTCAATACCTCTTGTGTTTTGTGCACGGTCAATGCCAACAAACAAAACACAAAGCACAAAAACATGTAACATATAACCAGTCTCGCTTTATCAACTATGGTTTCCACAGAAATTCCTAGTCTGTAGCAGCAATGACTAACATAAATGCATACGCATCTAACACTGAATAAAATACGTACCTGCTTTTACTGTACATAAACATATGCACGAGTACATGTATACACTTGCACTGCTTGGATATGTTCACTAGCTGCGCCAGAATCGTGGTACATTTTCTCATGAATCCTATGAAGTCAATGAACGACTATTCTGGAGCCTTCAAGTATAGCGTGTGTGCGAGGTTAGCGCAGCTGGTGAGACTGTCAACCAGGTCTCGGGTTCAGTGCCCGACCTGGGCAACCTTCTTTCTCCACAGCGTTTGTGGACAAGGGCGTTAGCCGTTGGTCTAGTCTCCTGTAATGATAGCCGGGGGACTTAAACTATAACCCACACACTTCTCGAAAAGAGTAGAGCAGTGATCCCGGTGCTTGTAGCTGTGGTCCGAGGTCATGTAAGGACTGTATAGCGGCAGCCAGAGGCGCCACCAGATGATTTACGTTCGATCTCGTGGCCTGTGCTGCTTCTGTACTTTGAAAGCGGCGACTAGCCAGACAGCTTTACTTTACTTTTGTAGTATTTCGAACGTTTTGGCACACACTTCTCATTGTTGGAGAGGACCCACGAAACGAGGTTTGAATAAATGCGGAGCACACTGTTTAAGACCCATGCAAACGGACGCAACAAGTCTCAACATTGTTAGCCCAACAATGTTGGGAGTTAGTAGTAGTAGTAAACCTTTATTTAAACAGGGTAAAACCATTCAGTTGTAAAAACAACTGGTACGATGACAACTGGTTGATGGCACTTGTTGCGTGGTGCATGCAAACGAAAATAATAACATTGTTGGCGGTCGTCTAAATAAGCGATACATTGAATGTTTGAACTCGTTGCGCCAGAAGTTTGACCGGTTTCAGAATATACGCAAAGACATTGTTCTGGTCCATGCAAACGGACGCAATAGATGGCGGTTGGTAGTTATTGGATTCAAAGTATCCGCATGCGTTGCAACTCCGCATATAAACGGTACCATATTTTTTTTATCGTTTACTGATTCCTTGTCTAAACTTTGACTGGCGTCTTCTAAAGTCGCTTTTCATTGTCTTTTCTGGCCAGTCGAAAAAGCCGACTGGCTCTGTCCAGTTGAAATGGAAAGGTCCAAGGCGCGCGCGCACATTTTTTCCCGCCACAACTCTCCAAATTTCCGCGCTTTGGCCGACCGAAGCGGGAGAGCTGGGTGGCTCTGATCCATGAGCAGGGCCATTCTGGCCAGAACTCGTAGGCCAGAAGCGACCTAAGTGTCAACTCGAAAATGCTGTCGACTTCCTGACGATTTAAAATGCTTTTAAAGGCGTGATTTCGCTATAAAGTGTTTGGTCGAGTTAGATTTCACTAAAAGGAGTGATTTTCACAATCTGACATTGTGTGCGCATGCGCGATCTGGGTTGGTTCATATTTTTTAGTTCAAGAAAAATAACTAAAACTCTCGCAAGAGTGTACACGAAAATGTTAACAAACTTTAAACATCCTCTCAAGAAAACAAAATGAAAACTAGAAAGCAAGTATTTGTACCTTTAAGTGGAATCCAGAGGTGAAAATTGGATCCCATAACCTGAAGATCTTGCGACCCTTTGAGGCTTATATACCATTTGGTCAGGATATTATTGGCTGGGATCTTAGATCCCACATACCAAAGCCGGAACGAATGGGAGATTCTAGCGAGCCTCCTGATTAGGAACGGTTTGGTGAAATCGAAGGGTTAGCCACCCCTGTTTTTTTGTCCTTGAAATAAAACTGTCTAGCTAGTCGCCGCTTCAAGTTCAGAAGCAGCGCTGGTCACGAGATCGAACTGGAAGCATCTGGTGGCGCCTCTGGCTGCCGTTATACAGTCCATATTTCGGACATCGGACCACAGCTGCAAACACCGGGATCACTACAGGGTTCTTTTAACTCTGGAAGACTAGTTTTGAAGAAAACTGTTTTTCTGCGTGGGGTGAATACGCTGAATATGGGTTTGATCAACAAAGGTTGATATGTTATGTTTGTCGCCTGTGGGATACGGTGTATGATTCTTTTAATTCTCCTGGATATCATTCAAGGAGACTAGTCCCTGACCACGGACGGCGCGTGTGTACGAGGTTAGCGCAGTTAGTAAGATCTCTGACTGCCAACCATGAGGTCCCGTGTTCGATCGCCGGCCTAGTGGTCGAGGGTTCAACTTTGGGCAACCTTCTTTCGCCACACCGTCCGTGGACAGGGACGTTGAGCCGTTGGTCTAGTCTCTCGACGTTCTATCGGGGGACTTAAAAGAACACACACACTCTTCGATAAGAGTAGGCCAATGCCGGTGTTGTGGCCAGTACTCTCATGTCTACATGCTCCAAGATCTCGCATGGGCCGTATGGCGTCAGCCAGAGGCGCCTTGTACATGCTTTCGGT
The DNA here is from genome assembly GCA_027575125.1 of Umimayanthus parasiticus. Taxonomy (NCBI): domain Eukaryota; kingdom Metazoa; phylum Cnidaria; class Anthozoa; order Zoantharia; family Parazoanthidae; genus Umimayanthus; species Umimayanthus parasiticus. Next base: position 1,919 of record JAOBRH010398722.1, on the reverse strand, counting down.
TCGATCTCGTGAGCAACAAGTAGTTGAAAAGCCCTACGGGGAGCACCTGTATATAACATCGTCATCATCATCATCATCATCATCATCACGGCGTGGCGTGAGGTCGCCCAAAGTTCAATCCTCGACCAGGCCGGAAATTTAACCCGAAACTTCATGGTTGGCAGTCAGACGGATCTTAAAGAATTAAAGAGTGTTTCGTAACAGACCCTGAGGCCCTGTTTACACTAGCGATCAATCCGGGGTTAAGATATAGAATTCCTGAAGTCACCGAGGCTAACTATCCCTTTCGTGAACGCGCCGGGTCGATGCACTTTATAACAGTTGTTGCCATTTCCAACAACAGTCGATGCCATTTGTAATACATATACAGTAAAAAGACTATGAACGGCACTGAATCGAGTTCTTGGCGTAGTGGTCACGGGTTCAAAACACGGTAGTGCTTTTTTATATGTTTCACTTAGCTTTTCTTTTCTTTTTTTGTTTAGTTGCTTCATACAGAGTTAACTGTGTTTTGGATGGATTAATACTAGCTGCGTTTCCGTGCTTCTTTATAAAAATCGACAGTGTATTGGTGTCCGAAATGGCATCGACTGTTAGGAATAACAACCGTTTACAATTGGAAACAAGAGGTTTTTAATAAAACCTAACTCGTGGCACATAAGCGTTCAATTTTGAAATGAAAAGATAAAAAGAAAAGGAAGTTACCGAGTCGCCCACGTGATCATGGGTTGATCTCGCGTAATGCATGCGATGTGCCACAAAAGGAGTCTGACCCTTGCTCTACAGCTATTTCAAAAAGTTTCGGCAGAGTTAACATATCGCAGTCAATTTTACTTTGTCCATCCGTCCAAGCCTAAACGGTAAATTCCTCAAAGCGAAGCAGTGGATCCTTTTAAGACTTTTCGAAATACTATTCTTCTCAAATAATTGAACTCTTTCAGGTTTTCAAAGCAATTCAAATTCACTTGACAGACGCTTTGGATAGCAAAACATACAATCTAAATTGATATCGTGAAGGTAATTGATCTGGCACGCTAGAGCTGAGCTTATCATATCTGCTTAAACTAGACTAGACCAATGGGCCAATCGTGCATATTAAATGTGACACGAAATAAAAAAAATAGAAATAAAAAAACCGAACGGAGACGAAACCTCAACTCGTTGCCTACGGCCACAAGTAAAAGACCTCGACGCGCATGCGTGATTCGGGAACGAATGCTTTTAAAGAAAATGTTCACTGCAATATTTTTCAGACCAACTTTTTCATTTCTGATTTCCGAGAGTGATTAAAAACATGTTTCGCATTAAACAAATGATTCACGCGTCATACCCTTTCGTGTAGTACCCTAAGGCTAACGATGCACTAAAATTTCGTGTATTAAACGCACAAAATTTGACCTCGTTGTATAAATCTCTGCCGATACACTGATTCATCAATACTTTGTTCTTGATATCAGATACGTACGTAAAGGTGGCAATGTTCAACTCCATCGGCCAACAGCTGTCCAAGAGTAAAACTTCCATTCGTCGCAGTATGTACGACCCAGAGTTCAACGAAACTTTCGTCTTCCAAATCATTGAGTTTGAACTGCCCAGCGTCAGTCTCATGTTCTCCATTGTAAATATCAAGAAGATGAGAAGGAAGGAGATCATTGGCTGGTTCTCCATGGGGCGCGACAATACGGGCGAGGATGAGGAGCGACACTGGAAGGAAATGATTGACAGCAAAGGAAAAGTCGTCAAGAGGTGGCACATGTTGAGTGCGGTGGATTATTAACTACTCCTCTGAACGATTGACCAAGAACCTCCTTACACTCACAAGTCAGTCTAATCGCCCCTGTCTCCGTTGGTACGCGAGCTTTAAAAACAAATGTCTAGTCTGAAGTTTGCACAGCCGTAGCTATAAGGAGGGGGATGGA
>JAOBRH010398611.1:0-11292 GCA_027575125.1 Umimayanthus parasiticus | reverse complement strand
CCGATTACAACCACTTTGCCCAAATAGAACCACTTTGCCCGAATACAACCACTTTTGCCGGATTACAACCACTTTGACCGAAGACAACAGTTTTTACCCGAACAGAACACCTTTTGCCCCAATACAACCACTTTGCCCGAATACAACCACTTTTACCCGAATACAACCACCTTTCCCGAATACAATCAGTTTGCCCGCATACAACCATTTTTCCGTTAGAACAACTTTTGCCCTAATACAACCACTTTTACCCGAATACAACCTCTTTTACCCGAATACAACTACTTCTGCCCAAATACTTCGACTTGCCGTAATACAACCATATTTTGGCAGATACAACCACTTTGCGCGAATAGAACCACTTTTGCCCGAATTGAACCAGTTTGCTCGAATACAACTTTTTTTGCCAGAATACAACAACTTTTGCCGGAATACAAACACCTTTCCCGAATAGAACAATTTTGCCAAAATACAACCACTTTTCCCGAAGAAAACCCCTTTTGCCCGAATACCACCACTTTGCCTGAATACAACCACATTTGCCAGAATACCAGCTTTTTGCCCGAATAAAACCATTATGCCCGACTACAACAACTTTTAGCCGATTACAACCATCCTCCAAGAAATCAATCACTTTTCACGAATAAAACATTTTAGCATGAATACAACCACTTTTGTACGAATACATCATCTTTGCCCCATTACAACCATCCATGCCCGAATACAACCACTTTTGCCCAAATACAGCCACGTTTGCCAGAATACAACCACTTTGCCCGAAAACAACAATTTTGCCCGAATACAACCATTTCGCCCGAATACAACCACTTTTGCCCGAGTACATACAATTTGCCCGAATACATACACTTTGCACGAATACAAGAACTTTTGCCCGAATACAACCACTTTGCCCGAATACAACCACATTGCACGAATACAACCACTTTTGCCCGATTACAAAAACTTTTACACGAATACCACCATTTTGCCTGAATAAAACCACTTTTGCCCGAATACAACCTCTTTTTCCCGAATACAACCTTTTTTCCCAAATACAACCACTTTTGTTCGAAAGCAATCACTTTTACCCGATTACAACCAATTTGCAAGAATACAATCACTTTTATCCGACTAGAGCCACTTAGCCCGAATACAAACACTTTTGCCCAAATACAACCACTTTTGCCCAAATACAACAATTTTTACCCTAACAGAACACCTTTTGCCCGAATACATCCACTTTGCCCGAATACAACCATTTTACCCGAAAACAACCACTTTTCCCGATTACAATCAGTTTGTCCGCAGACAGCAACTTTTCCCAATTACAACCACTTTTGCCCTAATACAAACACAATTGCCCGAACACCAGCACTTTGCGCGAATAAAACCATTATGCCCGAATACAACAACTTTTACCCGATTAAAACCACTTTGCAAGAAATCAATCACTTTTCCCGAATTAAACAACTTAGCCCGAATACAACCATTTTTTCACGAATACAACCACTTTTGACCGAATACAACATCTTTGCCCCATTACAACCACCCATGCCCGAATACAACAACTTTTGCCCAAATAAAGCCACGTTTGCCAGAATACCCACACTTTTCCCGAAAACAACAAATTTGCCCGAATGTAACCACGTCGCCCGATTACAACCACTTTTGCCCGAATACATACACTTGCACGAATACAAGCACTTTTGCCCGAATACAACCTTGCCCGGACACAACCATTTTGTCCGAGTACAACCACTTTGCAAGAATAGAACCACTTTTGCCCGAAAACAAAAACTTTTGCCCGAATACAACCACTTTGCCCGAATACAAACACTTTTGCCCGAATACAGCCACTTTGCAGGAATACAACCACTCTTGCCCGAATACAACCACTTTGCCAAAATACAACCTTTTTTGCCCGAATACAACCACTTTTCCCGAATATAACCACTTTGCCCGAACAGAACCACTTTTGCCCGAGTACAACCACTTTTGCCCGAATAGAACCACTTTGCCCGAATACAACTACATTGCCCGAATACAACCACTTTTTATCGAATACAACCTTTATTGCCCGATTACATTAGCTTTTGCCCGAATAAAAACACTTCTGCCCGAATACAATCACTTTGCTCGAATACAACTACTTTTGCCCGAGTACAACCACTTTTCCTGCAAATAACCACTTTTGCCCGAATACAACTTTGCCCGAAAACAACCTCCCCTACCGATTACAACCCATTTTTACCTGAATACCACCCCTTTGCCCGAATACAATCACTTTTGCCCAATTACAACCACTTTGCCCAAGTAGAACCACTTTGCCCGAATACAACCACTTTTGCCGGAATACAACCACTTTGACCGAAGACAACAGTTTTTACCCGAACAGAACACCTTTTGCCCGAATATAACCACTTTGCCCGAATACTACCACTTTTGCCCGAATACAACCACCCTTCCCGATTACAATCAGTTTGCCCGCATACAACCACTTTTCCCAATTACAACCACTTTTGCTCTAATACAACCAGTTTTCCCGAATACAACCTCTTTTGCCCGAATACAACAACTTTACCCGAATACAACCATTTCTGCCCACATACTACGACTTTGCCGTAATACAACCATATTTTCGCAAATAAAACCACTTTTGCGCGAATAGAACCACATTTGCCCGAATACAACCAGTTTGCCCAAATACTACCATTTTTGCCCGAATACAACAACTTTTGCCGGAACACAACAATCTTGCCCGAACAGAACAATTTTGCCAAAATACAACAACTTTTGCCCGAATAAAACAACTTTTGCCCGAATACCACCACTTTGCCAGAATACAACCACATATGAGCGAATACCAGCACTTTCCCGAATACAACCATTTTGCCCAAATACAACAACTTTTACCCGATTACAACCACTTTGCAAGAAATCAATCACTTTTCCCAAATAAAACAACAGCCCGAACACAACCGCTTTTGCCAGAATACAACCACTTTTACCCTAATACAACATTTTTGCCCCATTACAACCACCCATGCAAGAAAAAAACCACTTTTGCCCAAATAAACCAACGTTTGCCAGAAAAAAACCACTTTGTCCGAAAACAACAATTTTGCCCGAATACAACCATTTCGCCCGAATACAACCACTTTTGCCCGAATACAACCACTTTGCCCGAATACAACCATTTTTGCACGAATACAACCATTTTTGCACGAATACAACCACTTTTGCCGGAAGACAACCGTTTTGTCCGAATACAACCACTTTGCACGAATACTACCACTTTTGCCCGAATGCAAAAACTTTTGCCCGAAAACCACCACTTTACCCGAATTTAACCAATTTTGCCCGAATACAACCTCTTTTGTCCGAATACAACCATTTTCTCAAAATACAACCACTTTTGTCCAACTACAATTACTTTTACCCGATTATAACCACTTTGCAAGAATACAATCACTTTTGCCGAATAGACTCACTTAGCCCGAATACAAACACTTTTGCCCGAATACAACCACTTTTGCCCGAATACAACCACTTTGCAGCAATACAAACTCTTTTACCCGAATAAACCCAGTTTGCCCGAATAAAACCACTCATGCCCGAAAACAACCATTTTTGCTCGAAGGCAAGCACTTTTGCCCGCAAACAATTTTTCAGGAATACAAACACTTTGCACGATTACAACCACTTTTGCCCGAGTACAACTATTTTGCACGAATACAACTCTTTTTCCCAATTACTGCCGTTTTTGCCGAATTACAACCACTTTGCCCAAATACAACCACTGTTTCCCGAATACAACCACTTTTGCCCGAATACAAAAAAATTTTGCACGAATACCATCACTTTGCCCGAATATAACCTCTTTTGCCCGAATACAACAACTTTGCCCGAATCAAACCACTTTCCAAGAATACAATCACTTTTGCCCAAATAGAATGTTTAGCCCGAATACAACCACTTTTGCCCGAATACAGCCACTTTTCCCGAATTCAACCGCTTTTGCCCAAATAAAGTCACTTTGCCCAAATAATACCACTTTTGCCCAAATACAACAATTTGCCTGAATACAACCACTTTTGCCCCAATACACACACTTTGTCCGATTACAACCACTTTTGCACGAATACCACCACTTAGCCAGAAAACAACTACTTCGCCCGAATACAACCACATTTGCCCAATTACAACCACTTTGCCCGAATACAACCACTCTTGCCCTAATACCACCACCTTGCCCGAAAACAACCACTTCGCTCTAATACAACCAGTTTCTCCCTAGTACAACCACTTTTGCCCGAATACAACCACTTTTGCCAGAATACAACCACTCTTGCCGATTACAACCACTTTTTCTCGAATACAACCACTTTTGACCGAGTACAACCACTTTTGTCCCACAACAACGACTTTGTTCGATTACAACCATTTTTTCCCGAATACAACCAATTTTTCCAGAACACAACCACTTTAGCCCGAATAGAACTATTTTCCAAAATGCAACAACTTTTGCCCGATTAAAGCTACTTCTGCCTAAAGACAACCAAACTCTCCCGAACACAACCACTTTTGCCCGATTACAACCTTTTTTGCCCGAATACAATCACTTTTGCCCGAATACAGCCACTTTTCCCGAATACAACCACTTTTGCCAGATTACAGCCACCTTGCCCGAATGGAACCACTTTTGCCCGAACACAACCACTTTTACCCAAATAAAGTCACTTTGGCCAAATAAAACCACTTTTGCCTAAATACAACATTTTATCTGAATACAACCACTTTTGCCCTAATACAATCACTTTGTCCGATTACAACCACTTTTGCACTAATACCACCACTTTGCCAGAATACAACCACTTCGCCCTAATACAACCAGTTTTGCCCCAGTACAACCACTTTTGAACGAATACAACCACTTTTGCCGAATACAACCACTTTGCCCGAATACAACCACTTTTGCCCTAATACCACCTTTTTGCACGATAACAACCACTTCGCTCTAATACAATCTAATACTAGTTTCGCCCTAGTACAACCACTTTTGTCCGAATACAACCACTTTTGCCTGAATACAACAACTTTTGCCCGATTACAACCACTTTTTCTCGAATACAACCACTTTGGACCGAATACAACCGCTTTTGACCGAATAAAATCACTTTTGCCCGAGCACAACCACTTTGCCCGAATACAACCACTTTTGTCCCACAACAACCACTTTGTTCGATTACAACCATTTTTTCCCGAATACAAATATTTTTCCAGAACACAACCACTTTAGCCCGAATAGAACTATTTTCCCAAATACAACAACTTTGGCCCGATTAAAACCACTTCTGTCTAAAGACAACCAAATTTGCCCGAATACAACCACTTTTGCCGGTATACAACCACTTTTTGCCGAATACATCCACTTTGCCTGAATACAACCACTTTTGCCGAATACAACCACTTTTGCTCGAATACAACCACCTTGCCCCAATACAACCACTTTTGCCGGAATAAAACCACACTACCCAAATACTGCCACTTCGCCAGAATACAACCAAATTTGCCCAAAAACAACCACTTTTGCCTGATTACAACCACCTTGCCCGAATACAACCACTTTTGCTCGAATACAACCACTTTGCCTTAATACAAAAACTTTTGCCCCAATACAATCACTTTGCCCGATTACAACCACTTTTGCCCGAAAACCACCACTTTGCGAGAATACCACCACTTCACCCGAATACAACCAGTTTTGCCCGAATACAACCACTTTGCCCGAAAACAACCACTTTTACGCGAATACAAACACTTTTTCCCGAATGCAACCACCTTGCAAGAATACAACCACTTTTGCCCAAATAGAACCACTTTTCCAAGTTACAGCCACTTTTTCCGGACTATAACCAATTTGCCCGAGTACAACACCTTTTGTCCGAATATAACCACTTCTGGCCAAATACAGCCACTTTTGCCCGAATACAACAACTTTGCCAGAATAGAACTACTTCTGCCCGATTACAACAACTTTTGCTTGAATACAACCAATTTTGCCCAAATACAACCATTTTGCCCGAACACAACAACTTTTGCCCAAATACGATTACTTTGCCCGAATACAACCAATTTTCTCCGAATACAACCACTTTTGCCTGAACAGAAGCGCTTTGCCCGAATACAACAACTTTTTCCCAAAAGAACCACTATGCCCGAACACATCAATTTTTGCAAAATACAAAATTTTTGCCCGAATAAAAAATCTTTTGCCCGAATATAACAACTTTTTTCCGAATAAATTCCACTTTGCCCGAAAACAACCAGTTTTGCCTCAATACAACCTCTTTTTCCCGAATACAACCACTTTTGCCCGAACATAACGACTTTTGCCCGAATACAGCCACTTTGCCCGAATAGAACCACTTTTGACCGAACACAACCACTTTTGTTCGAATACAACCTCTTTTGCCCAAATACAACCACTTTGCCCGAATATAACCACTTTGCCCGAATACAACCACCTTGGAATAATACAATCACTTTTGCCCGAATACAACCATTTTGCCCGAATACAACTACTTTGCCCGAATACAACCACTTATGCCCGAATACAACCACTTTGCACGAAAACAACCACGTTTGCCCCAATACAACCTTTTTTGCCCGAATACAATCACTTTGCCCTTATACAACCACTTTTTCCCGAACACAACCACTTTTAACCGAGTACAACCACTTTGCAGGAATACAACCACTTTCGCCCGAATAGATCCACTTTGCCCTAATACAACCAAATTGCAAGAATACAAGCACTTTTGCTCGAATACAACCTCCTTGAACGAATACAACCCACTGCAAAAATAAATCTACTTTTGCCCTATTACATCCACTTTGCCCAAAAACAACCACTTTGCCCGAATACAACCATTTCTGCCCGAATACAACCATTTCTGCCCGAATACAACCACTTTTGCCCGAATACAACCACTCTGGTCGAATACAATCACTTTTTTCCCAATACAAACACTTTTCCCGATTACAACCACTTTTTGCCGAAAACAACCACCTTTGCAACATTACAACCACTTTGCCCGAACACAACCGCTTTTGAACGAATACAACAACTTTGCCCGAAGACAACCACTTTTTTCTGAATACAGCCATACATCCCCAAAAAACCACTTTTGCCCGAAGAGAAGCACTTTTGCCCTAATACAACCACCTTGCCCGAATACAGCCACTTTCCACGAATACAACCACTTTTGCCCGAATAAAACCACTCTGACCGAATACAACCCCTTTTGCCGGAATACATCCACTTTGCCCGAATACAACCACTTTTGCTCGAATACAACCGCTTCTGCCCGAATACAACCACTTTTACCCGAATACAGCCACTTTGCTCGAATACAACCACTTTAGCCCGAATACAACCACTTTTGCAGGAATACAACTATGTTTCCCGATTACAACCACTTTTGCCCGAATACAACCCCTTTGCCCGAAGACAAACATTTTTTCCCGAATACAATGACCCTTGCCCGAATACAACTACTTTGCCCTAATACGATTACATTCTCCTGAATACAACCCCTTTCGTCCGAAAACAACAACTTTGCCCAAATACAACCAAGTTTGCCCGAAAACATCCACTTTTCGCGAATACGACCACCTTTGCCCAAATACAAGAACTTATGCCTGAATACAACTACTTTTCCCGAATACAACCACTTTTGCCCGATAATAACAACTTTTACCCGAAGTCAACCACTTTTCCCGAATACAACCACTTTTGCCCGAATACAATCAACTTTGCCAAAATACAACTAATTTGCACCAAGACAAACATTTTTGTCCGATAACAACAACTTTGCCCGAAATCAACAACTTTTCCCCGAATACAACCACACATCCCTAATACAACCACTTTTTCCCTGATACAAGCACTTTTACCCGAATACAATCACCCTTCCAGAATACAACCACTTTGCCCGAATACAACCACTTTTGCCCAAATAGAACTGTTTCCCCAGATACAACCACTTATTCCCGAAAACAGCCACTTTTGCCCGAATATAACCACTTTGCCGAAATACAACCACTTTGCCCCAATACAACCATTTTTGGCCAAATACAGTGACTTTTCGCGAACACAGCCACTTTTGCCCAAATATAACAACTTTTCCCGAATACAACCACTTTTGCCCGAATACAAGAACTTTTGCTCGAATACAACCACTTCTGCCCAAATACAACCACTTTGCTCGATAACAACCACTTTTGCCAGAATACAACCATTTTCGAGATCACAACCACTTTTGCCCGAATTCAAGCACTTTTTCCCAAATACAACCACAATGCCCGAACACAACCACTTTGAAAGAATACAACCAATTTTGCCCCAATACAGCTTATTAGCCAGAATACAACCTCTTTTTCCCGAATACAACAACTTTTACCTTAATACAATCACTTTTGCCCAAATGCAACTACTTTGCCCGACTACAACCACTTTTTCCCGAATACAACCTTTTTCCCCTGTATACAACCACTTTGTCCGAATACAACAACTTGTGCTTGATTACAAGCACTTTTGCTCGAATACAACCATTTTGCCCGATTATAAACACTTTTTCCCAAATACATCCACTTTGCTCGAATACAAGAACTTTTGACCGAATACAACCAATTGTCCCGAATACAACTACTTTTGCCCGAATACAAGCACTTTTGCTCGAATACAACCACAATGCCCGATTACAACCACTTTGAAAGAATACAACCAGTTTTTCCCCAATATAACCACCTTGCCCGAATACAGCCTCTTTCTCCCAAAAAAAACAACTTTTACATGAATACACTCACTTTTCCCCGAATATAACTACTCTGCCCGAATACAACCATTTTGTCCCAATACAACCACTTAGCAAGAAACAAACCACTTTTGTTCGCATACAACCACTTGGCCCGAAAACAACCACTTTTTCCCGAATACAACCACTTTGCCCGACTACAACCACTTTTGCCCGAATACAACCTTTTTTGCCCGAACACAACCACTTTGTCCGAATAGAACCACATTTGCCCAAATACAACAACATTTACCCGAATACAACAACTTTGCCCGAGTACAACCACTTTTGCCCGAATACAACCACTTTGCCTGAATATAACAACTTTTGACTGATTACAACCAGTTTGCCACAATACAACCACTTTTGCCCGATTTCAACCACTTTTGCCTGAATACAACCACTTTTTCCCGAATACAACTACTTTGCCCGAATATAACCACTTTTTCCCGAATACAACCACTTTGTCCCAATACAACCACTTTGCAAGAATACAACCACTTTTGTCCGAATATAACCACTTGGCCCGACTACAACCACTTTTGCCCGAAAGAACCACTTTGCCCGATTACAACCACTTTTGCCCGAATACAACCTTTTTTGACCGAATACAACAACATTTACCCGAATACAACTACTTTGCCCGAGTACATCCACTTTTGTCCTAATACAACCACTTTGCCTGAATTGAACAACTTTTGCTTAATTACAACCAGTTTGCCCGAATGCAACCACTTTTTCCCGATTACAACCACTTTTGCCTGTTTACAACCACTTTATCCACAATACAAACAGCTTTGCCCGAGAACAACCAATTTTGCCTGAATACAACCACTTTTGCCCGAATACAACCAGTTTGCTCGAGTGAAACCACTTTTGCCCGATTACAACCTCTTTTGTCCGAATACAACCACTTTTGACCAATCACATCCACTTTGCCGGAATACAACCACTTTTTCCCGAATACAAGCACGTTTGCCCGTATACAACCACCTTGCCCGAATACTACCACTTTGCAAGTATACATCCACTTTTGCCCGAATACAACCACCTATGTCATAATAAAACAACTTTTGTCCGAACCCACCATTTTTTCAGAATACAACCAATTTTACCCCAATAAAACGACTGTGCAAAAAAGCAACCACTTCTGTGCGAAGAACAAAAACTTTTGCCCGAACTCAACCACTTTGCAACAATACAACTATTTTTGTTCGGGTACAACCACTTTGCCAGAATACAGCCACTTTTGCCCGAATACAACCAGTTTACCTGAATACAATAATTTCTGCCTGATTACAACCACTTTGTTCGAATACAACCACTTTTGCCCGAATACATTCACTTTTGCTCGAAAACAACCACTTTGCCCGAGTACAACCACTTTTGTGCGAATACAACCACTTTGCCCGAATACAACCACTTTTGTCCCAATACAACCACTTTGCCCGAATACAACAATTTTTCCCCGAGTACAATCACCTTGCCCAAAAACAACCACTTTTGTTTGAATAGAACCACTTTGTCCGAAAGCAACTATTTTTCCGTAAACAGCCACTTTCGCCCGAGTACAACCACAATGCCCGAATACAACTACCTTGCCGGAATACATCCACTTTTGCCCGAATACAACCAGTGTTGCCCGATAAAAACAAATTTTGAGTACCACCACCTTTTCCGAATACAACTACTTTTACCCGAATGTAACCACTTTGCAAGAAAACAATAACTATTGCCCGAATACAACAACTTTAGCCCGAATACAAGCACTGCTGCCCGAGAGCAACTATTTTTCCGAAAACAGCCACTTTCGCCCGAGTACAACCACAATGCCCGAATACAACTACCTTGCCGGAATACAACCACTTTTGCCCGAATACAACAACTTTGACCTAATACAACCACTTTTGAAAGAATACAACCACTTTTTCACGAATACATCAACTTTACCCGAATACAACCACTTTTCTCCGAATACAACCGGTTTGACCGAATACAACCACATTTGCCCGAATACAACCACTTTGCCTGAATACATCCACTTTGCTCGAATACAACGACTTTTGCCCGAAAACATCCACTTTGCCCGAATACAAACACTTTTGCCCGAGTACAACCACTTTGTCCGAATACATCCACTTTTGCCCTAATACAACCACTTATGCCGATTTCAACCACTTTGCCCGAATAAAACCACTTTTGCCCGAATACAATAACATTGCCCGAATACAACCACTTTTGCCTGAATACAACAACTTTGCCCGAATTCAACTACTTTTCCCTAATTGAAACACTTCTGTCCGAATACAACAACTTTGCCCGAATAAAACAACTTTTGCCAGAATAGAACCACTTTGCACGAATACAACTACCTTGACCGATTACAACCACTTTTGCCCGAACACAACCACTTTGACTGAATACAACCACTTTT
>JAOBRH010398389.1:0-11293 GCA_027575125.1 Umimayanthus parasiticus | reverse complement strand
TCACTCTCACTGTCACACACTAATCGCCAATCTACTCTATTTAGCCACGTTAACCATGTTCACACTTACTGTAACACATTAACCGCCCATCTACTCTATCTAGCCACGTCAACCCTGTTCACTCTCACTCTCACACACTAACCGCCCATCTACTCGATCTAGCCACGTCAACCCTGTCACTCTGACTCTCACACACTAACCGCCCATCTACTCTGTCTAGCCACGTCAACCCTGTTCACTCTCACTGTCACACACTAACCGCCCATCTACTCTATCTTGCCACGTCAACCCTGTTCTCTCTCCATCTTTCACACTAACCGCCCATCTACTGTCTTGGCACGTCAACCCTGTTCACACTCACTTTCACACACTTACCGCATATCTACTCTGTCCAGCCACGTCAACCCTGTTCACTCTCACTGTCACACACTAAGCGCCCATCAACTCTATCTAGGCACGTCAACCCTGTCACTTTGACTTTTACACACTAACCGCCCATCTACTCTATCTAGCCACGTCAACCTTGTTCACTTTCAGTCTCACACACTAACCGCCCATCTACTCTATCTAGCCACGTCAACCCTGTCACTTTTACTCTCACACACTAACCGCCCATCACTTCTATCTAGCTACGTCAACCCTGTTCACTCTCACTGTCACACACTCAGCGCCCATCTACTCTGTTTAGCCACGTCAACTCTGTTCTCTTTCACTCTCTCACACTAACTGCCCATCTACTGTCTAGGCACGTCAACTCTGTTCACAGTCACTTTCACACACTTACCGCATATCTACTCTATCCAGCCATGTCAACCCTGTTTACTTTCACTCTCACACATTAACCCCCATCTCCTCTATCTAGCCACGTCAACCCTGTTCACTTTCATTCTCACACACTAACAGCCCATCAACTTTATCTAGCCACGTCAACTTTTTGCACCCTCACTCTCACACAGGAACCACCCATCAACTCTTCTTAGCCACCGCAACCCTGTGCACTTTCACTTGTTCACATTAACCTTTGTCAATTTTCTTTAGCCATTTCAGCCCTGTTCATTCTCCTGACATACTAACCGTCCATCAAGTTTATCTAGCCAGGTCAACCTTGTGAACCCTCATTCGCCCACACTAACCGCCCATCAACTTTATCTAGCAACGTTAAGCCTGTTCACCCCGAGTCTCGAACGCTAGCCTCCCATCAACTGTTTCTAGCCACGTCAATCCTGTTCATCCTCACTCGCCCACACTAGCCGCCCATCAACTCTATCTTGCCACGTAAAGGTTGTTCACTCTCACTGTTACACAGTAACCTCGGATCAAATATACCTAGCCTCATCAAGCCTGTTCACCCTTAATCACCCACACTAGCCGTCCATCAACTCTATCTAGCCACATCAACCTTGTGCACCCTCACCTGCCCACACTAACCGCCCTTCAATTCTGTCTAGCTACGTCAACGCTGTTCACTGTCACTCTCACACACTAACTGCTCATCAACTTTATTTAGTCACGTCAAATCGGTGCACCCCCAATCGCCCACACTAACCGCTCATCCACTATATCTAGCCAGGTTAACGCTGTCGCTCTCACTCTTACACACTAACTGCCCCTTTGTCTAGCCACGTCAACCCTATTCACCTTCACTTGCCCACATTAACCGCCCATCAACTCTGTCTAGCCACGTCAACGCTGTTCACTCTCATTCTCACACACTAACCGCTCATCAACCTTATCTAGTCACGTCAAGCCCTTTCACTCTTCACTCGCCCACACTAACCGTCCATCAATTTTATCTAGCCACGTCAAACCTGTTCACCCTTACTCGCCTACACTAACCGCCCATCAATTCTTTTTAACCACGGCAACCCTGTTCACTCTCATTGTCACACACTAACCGCCCATCAACTCTGTTTTGCCACGTCAACGCTGTTGGTAGTCATTCTCAGAAACTAAGCAGCATCAATTCTATGTGACCACGTCAACCCTGTTTATGCTCACTTTTCCACACTAACCCCAACTAATTCTATCTAGCCATATCAACCCTGTTCATACTTATTTTCACGAACTTACCAGCATTAACTCGTTCACTCCAAAACTGGGTTTTCGTACACTAACCTGTTCAGTGTCTTTCTCACACTAACCATTATCAACTCTAACCACGTCAACCCTGTTTATGCTCAGTTTCCAGACCCGGCGGAACCGGTCCGGTTGGTCCGTCGATGGCCAGACCATCTTTTGAACCTGGTCGTATTATTGTTTTATTTAAAAAAGTTGTAAATTCAAAAGTGTATATAATAATAAGACGAGATCCTCTAACAGGAAAATAGCAACAAATTGCGACAACGGCATTCAACGGAGTGACATTCGATTTGGAAGATCTTAATATTTCGTCAGCGACAGAAAGCAGAAACAAGTCTAGATAACTGCAATTGCATGCATAGCAATGTTACGAACTCGGGCTTTAAATTGCAAATTAAAAGAAATGCAACTTAAGTTTGAAAACCTTTTATTGCCTGCAAGATGAACCCACAAATTTCATATCCAGAAGGTGAAGCTGCCAACCTTTATCCCAAAATGCCGGTTGATGCGCACTTTTCGAAATATTTCGTCCAATCCGCCTTGTTTAGCCAGAGGATCAAGAACTGTGCACTGGAGGTTGAAGGCGGTAGTGACGATGGACTGAAGAAAGATGGGTGAGGGGTGGGGCGCGCTTGTCAAGTTCTGTGTTCTGGGGGAAAGCATTTGTTTATCAAATAAGCAATTCCATCTGTTACTTCGTATTTTTGTTGCGCATCAAACCATCGTGACGTGAATCAAGAATAACTGTTTGGCAAAGTGTGACAACTATTTTATCACATGGAGTACGACAAATTGATCCGCGTAATCAGGATCAACAAGTTTTCCGCAACGCCGTATCGTTGGAATCTAAATGAAATCGTGAAAAATTAAACCAACCAATCGCCAGTAAATTATTTCCTCGACATTTCACGGGTGAAGATGATATAATATAATACGATTGGTGGCTGGACGCCAGTAGATGGTTTTGTTTTCGTCCAGCTTTGATGACTAGCTTGCAAACGTCAGTGTCAAATTGCGTAAAGAAGTCTTGTGCCTTTGCAGGAAATGAAACAAAATCGCGATTTTATGAAAGGTGTCCACTTTTTGCCAGACAGTGCAAAAAATATAGTTTTATCATTAAGGCCACCAACGTCGCACTCGGGCCACTCGGGGGGGAGGGTTCGATGGGAAGGCAAGAGGCAAAGGATTTTTGAATGGAAATGGAGATGCTGCAAGAAATTCATCATCATCATCATCATTATTATTATTATCATCATCATCTTTATTACCTATATTGTAAAGGGAAAATTGGGGATGTATACACGAGTGAAACAAGAATGTCCAAACATGAAAGTAACTGTGGTCACTTTATTTTCCACCTCTGGTTTGCAACTTAAAGTGAATGCGATAACCAAGGGTTCATTAACATCGTTTTCTTCATATTTTGGGACGAGAGAAATAATCGAGTAAACGTAACCAACTGCCACACCGAAAGAAAAGGTTATACAGCCTCCCCTCAGCCCAACACAATTTTTTGACTTGCACAGACAGCGACAGCTTAGCAGCCGCCCGCCAGGCCATGGAGGTCCTAATCTTCTATTTTTAGAGATCGTGACTTGTACTCGTCGTGACACCCCGCAAGTGAGCAAAATATGTCGGCCTCTGAGGCCAAGAAACTGTCAGCAATCCTGTGTGCTCTGTGCCTTGCTATTTAATGTCATGTTTAAGTATGTGTTTATTGTCATTTTCATTTTTATTTAAGACATTTTGTTGTGTCGCTTATCATGTTATTCCATTAGCTTGTAACTCGTATTTTTCTGCAGGGAAATCGAGTCGAGAACTTCAAACCGCGCGTTCTTTCCCCGATCCTAAAGCCACAGTCTTCTTCTGTTTTCATCTGGAGGAATATGGAGATTTTATTTGTTACGAGGTGAGTGGAACAATTTTATCGAGTGTGGGGAGTCTGCTTTCTGCTTCATGCAGTCTCAAGTTGGTCGCTTTAAATACCGCCAGATCACGTCCGTCTGGTATCAGCAACATTTCTTGTCAATTTGAAGTTTACTAATTAATACTTCCAGGCGCGTAGCCAGCCAGTTTTTTCTGGTAAGCCCGGAATGATTTCGAGGGACCATCTTGTCTGTCCTGTACCTTCATTTTTCGAAATGAAAGAAATTGGATGAAGAAAAGTGCTAGGGTTTCAGAAAAACTGGTAAGCTCGGGCTTATCTGCGCGTCCGTCTTCCAAGCTAAACCGTTGTATTTTAAAAACAATTCTAATTTTCGCAAATTCAGACTTCAGTGTCCATGAATCATTATAAATTAATTTGGTATGAAGTCAAGTGAGAAAATGAAGTACTCAGAATTTGTTCAAGAACAAGTCAACACGCACAAATGAATCTGATCACAAACTTGTAATCTACTCAATATAAATACAACGGTTTCGTCATCTCACCGAAGAAAATACAAGAATACGTGTTCGAAGGGAAAGTATCGAGAAGAAAGCAAAGCTTGGAGGTAAACATCAAATTGACAAGAACTGTTGCCGATACCAGACGGACGTGATCTGGCAGTATTTCAAAGCGACCGTCCTGAAATTGCACGAAGCAAAAAGCAGACACACTCGATAAAATTGTTCCACTCACCTCGTGAAAAATCAAATCTTCATTTTCCTCCAGATGAAACAGCAGAAGACTGTGGCTTTGGGATCGGGGAAAGAACGCGCGGTTTTAAGTTCTCGACTCGATTTCGCTGAAGAAAAAAACAAGTTACAAGCTAAGAACAGCATGATCAGCGGCACAATAAAATGTCGTAAATGAAAATGACAATAAACGCATATTTAGCGGGTAGCAAGGCACAGACTGACAGAGCACATAGAATCGTTGAACAGTTGCCGGCATGTTTTTCTCACTTGCGGGGCGTCACGACGAGTAAAAGTCACGAGCTCCAAATATAGAAAATTTGGACCTCCATGGCCTGGCGGGCGGTCGCTAAACTGTCGCTGTCTGCGCAAGTCAAAGAATTGTGTTGTGCTGAGGGGAGACTGGCAAGCTCTGGCAGTTGGTTAACATTACTCGATTATTTCTCTCGTCCAAAAATAAGAAGAAAAAGACGTTTATGAACCCTTGCGATAACTTAGTTCAAAGGCTAATAGCACTACAAATAGGGAATACTTGCTAAGGAGCCATCGATATCTTTAGTGCTATAAATTACTATCCAACAAACTTTGCATCCACTTTAACTCTTATGTATGAGTTGTTGAACATTCCACAGTTTGACAGATTTCAGTATAAAGTATTCCATTACATTAGCTTCCAAACAAACAAAAATATTCTCTTTTTCAAGCGTTCGGCTTAAAGCTAGAAGCACAACGTTTGTGCCCTGCGTGAGTTTATGTCAGTTATCAATATATTTACGGATATTTTAAACCTCGCGAAATATATTTAATTCTTTACATTTTTCCTGAATATATATCGATTCTATTGACATCTTTGGCTATGTTTACACTTGGTGCCCGAGCACGGTGCCCAAGTACGATTATCGCAAAGCCCAAATGTGAACACACTACTTTTTCAAGTACTCGCGCCAGAATTCTGAGTTATTCTGGCACTGTCCTCCTGCCGAGTATCCAACCTTGTACTCGGGCACTAAAGTGGTGTTGATATCCTGGGTACCCTGTCTCTGAACACAGGACCATTTTGTGTCGGTGCTCAGGCATAACTTCTCGGGGATCAAATGTGAACATAGACAAAGGACGATCAAACTTCCTAATGATTGCCGATCTTTGCACGTGGAATTTATCTTACGCAGAACTTTAGTGTGAATTGTCAGATACAACAGAGTACAGCCACCAAATTATGTCCGTTCTTGAGTATCTGATCGTCAGGCGTTTTAGGTGACGAATCATGTCCAATAGAAACTCTTTCACAAAGAACAAAAGGTAGCTTTGCCAATACATTAACAAAGCAGTGCAAATGTTTTCAAAACCAAGCAAAACGCGCAACAGTTTAGATTTAAATGTTAGTCTCTCACACAGCCGCTCACTTCAAAACCAGCCGGTCAAGATCAGGTCAACGACGATACACCGGCTACAACACGAAACTTTGCTGTTGCTACAGCAATCCACATTCTTTTTTGCTTTCTAATTTATGTTTTTTGAGCACAACTTTCAAACACACGTAAGTTTCCAAATGTGAAACTAGAGTTGTGAATGATATCGAGTTCCCTATCAATTTATTAAATTCTTAATTCGGTCAATTCAATTCAAATTTTAGCGGCAATACTGGAGTACTGCGACCATTGTTGGTTTACTTCCAACCAACGAGCTTGCTCTCCAACAAGGCGACCAAGCCAATGGATACAACGTACAAGGCACCAATAACTCCAGCCATCCACACCTGAGAACGTTATAACATCAGGTTAGTATTGAAAAAATTGGTTGATAGAGTGTTTCTTTTAATTACAACGGCAGTTTCATATGATCAAAAAAAATTTGGTTAAAACATGAAAGCCGTGACACATGTAGTAACAATGTATGAAAGCAATTAATAGAAAACACCGCGATGTTTTCAGACACACAGTTAGAAAGACAAATGGACACACAAATGGGCAGAAAAAAAGGTAGATAGATAAACCCTACTGTAGATAGATAGGCATATTGGTAGTTAGTAAGTATAGACAGAGACAGATAGAAAGAGAGACAGACAGACAGATAAAAAATCGATTGTTTAAAAAACAGCTGGCAGATGAAGGACTAACTTAACACTCAAAACGTCAGCTATACATCAAACCTCAGAGGCAAAAACATACCACATCAAACCCATATTCAGCTTACTCACCAACACAGAAAAAAAGTTATTCTCAAAATTAGTCTTCCAGTGTTTGACAGACACTCAACTACGTGTGCCGGTCAGGAGATCGTTACTATATAATCGCCTGCGGTGTGTATATACAAAAAGTCACAGGATTACAGAAACACTAATTAAAATTGGAAGCAAAATCACTGCTGAAATGGGAACAAGATAGAAAAACCCAAAAAACAAATAATTGTAACTTTCGGACAGAATCTGAATTTATTAGAGAAGATAGCTGTCCCGAGGTCAAAATGGGGCCAGACGTAGCGTACAAAATACACGGCCTAAAGGTTTAAACAACATTGTTTATAAAGAAACCGACCTTGTAAGTGAGGCGGAAGGCGATGATACCCACAATCCACTGCACAAAGAGGATCACAAACACCTCTGAAAAGGAACAGAACAAGATACATTTTTAGCAAACACACATCTAAGTAATTATCGCTACGCGTGTACGGTTGAATATTGTTCTTTAAAATACAGAGAGGAAAGTCCGTGAACAACGCACTTGGCGCACAGTTAAGGTATCCCACTGATAATTAGTTACCGAGTTGTCCTTCATTGTAGATTATAATTGTCTGCGAGAAATCAAACCTAGTGGAAGAAAACAATTGTGCTTCTAATGCTAAACTTGTCCACAGATCTTTCTGTTTTAAGACTACATCACATTTGAATAAACCACCCACAGCAAGACAGCTGAAGCATCACTGTTTAACTTTCATATCTCCCTTTTTCCGGGGGTGGCGGTTGGTCTTAGGAAGCAAGACTTGTTTCCTTAGATTTTAGGAGGGAAAGAACGTGCCGATCACTTTGCCGATTTTTCATACCATAGAGTGGTGAAGGTGCATGATCACCAAATCGAAATCACTTTTCTTACATTTTAAGAGGTTAAAAGTCCTTTATCGTATTGATGCTGATCACGGAGAACTACATTTTACAAACATTTGACATACAACAGTTTGCAACTACAAAAAAACCCCCTTAAAATCAAAGTTAATAGTCAGCTACTGAAACGTAAAGAGTAAGGAGCCGTATTCTATGCCTAGATGTGGCTATACAGATCACCTTGGGTCAAACACGGGCCATCTACTGACCTGCCGAGTGACTATATATGACTATACAGATCACCTAGTGTTAAACACGGACTGTCTACTGACCTGCCGAGTGACTATATATGACTATACAGATCACTTAGTGTTAAACACAGACTGTCTACTGACCTGCCGAGTGACTATATATGGCTACACAGATCACCTAGTGTTAAACACAGACTGTCTACTGACCTGCCGAGTCACTATATATGACTATACAGATCACCTAGTGTCAAACACAGACTGTCTACTGAACTTCCGAGTGACTATATATGGCTACACAGGTCACCTAGTGTCAAACACGGACTGTCTACTGACCTGCCGAGTGACTATATATGGCTATACAGATCACCTAGTGTTAAACACAGACTGTCTACTGACCTGCCGAGTGACTATATATGGCTATACAGATCACCTTGGGTCAAACGCAGACTGTCTACTGACCTGCCGAGTGACTATATATGGCTACACAGATCACCTTGGGTCAAACACAGACTGTCTACTGACCTGCCGAGTGACTATATATGGCTACACAGATCACCTAGTGTCAAACACGGACTGTCTACTGACCTGCCGAGTGACTATATATGGCTATACAGATCACCTAGTGTTAAACACGGACTGTCTACTGACCTGCCGAGTGACTATATATGGCTATACAGATCACCTAGTGTCAAACACGGACTGTCTACTGACCTGCCGAGTGACTATATATGGCTATACAGATCACCTTGGGTCAAACGCAGACTGTCTACTGACCTGCCGAGTGACTATATATGGCTACACAGATCACCTTGGGTCAAACACAGACTGTCTACTGACCTGCCGAGTCACTATATATGACTATACAGATCACCTAGTGTCAAACACAGACTGTCTACTGACCTGCCGAGTCACTATATATGGCTACACAGATCACCTACATGAAGGGTCAAACACGGACCATCTACTGACCTGCCGAGTGACTATACATGGCAATACAGATCACCTACATGAAGGGTCAAACACGGACCATCTACTGACCTGCCGAGTGACTATATGTGGCTATACAGAAAACCTACATGAAGGGTCAAACACGGACCATCTACTGACCTGCCGAGTGACTATATGTGGCTATACAGATCACCTACATGATTGGTCAAACACGGACCATCTACTGACCTGCCGAGTGACTATATATGACTATACAGACCATCTACATGATGGGTCAAACACAGACCATCTACTGACCTGCCGAGTGACTATATGTGGCTATACAGATCACCTACATAATGGGTCAAACACGGACCATCTACTGACCTGCCGAGTGACTATATGTGGCTATACAGATCACCTACATGATGGGTCAAACACAGACCATCTACTGACCTGCCGAGTAATACCATTTCAGCTTACGGAAGTAAACGAGGGCGGCAAATATCCCCAGGCACAGAGTGTTGTTCATTGTTCCTGCGCCGTACAACTGTTGTGAAACATCAAAGTTTAAGACAATGTAAAATCGAACATGCTTGCGAACTAAATAAAATGTCAACATACCAAATATTCCACCTTCACGTGTTGGTTGAAAAAAGTCAAACCAAACCAGTGCAGGGGAAAAGCGAAACACTGACTGAATTTGCAAAAATTAAAGCAACACATGACACAACTAAACCACAAATCGTTCCTGCTTGTGGGCGACCAAAGTAACAGAACGTTTGTCGTAGGGTGTGACTTCCCAAACTGTTGAAGCTCAAAAAACTAGACCCTACGATGACGTTTTGCAGACTTTTCTGTCGCTTATTCAAGTTCAGGTGAGTACTTGACATACGTTAATGTGCAAAGTAAAAGTAGTTAGTACCGTATTGTAAATATTTCTTTACTGAAATAATTACTCAGTAACTCCATGGTTGCGCTAGTTCGGCCATCTCACTTTCATGGTAAATAATTCTTCATACTAAATAATATTAAAAATTTGCAAAATTATAAAAACTTGCCAGAATCTGATCTGTCGCACGTCAGTTCATTGACAACAGGAGTTCAGATCTTTTGACCTACCTGAGAAAAGGTCATAGAAACATTTTCTTTCTTTTTCTTGGCAGCAAAGAGAAGTGAAGAGACGAGCTCGGATGCGTTGGAACACAGGGGGGTCACAACAAATGAAACGTAGAAGGCTGGTGGGACGAAAACGTTTAGTTTCCATTTATCAGTTTTACAACAGAACTTGAAAAGTCTGGTTTTTAGCCATATTTGGCTAAGAAAGAACAAATTAAAATATATTTGTGCCGTAATGTGATAAGTAACATTCCATGCCCTGTTTAAAATAAAGGGAGAGAGGTGCAAGCACAAATCCAAATTATAAGGTTGCTTTCAGTTTACATAATTTGCAAGAACACTATTCAAAAGAAGTGTTGTACAAAAAACAAGCCCTGTACCGTCAACAAACCCTGCGGCCTTGTAATACCACCAAACGTTACGACAACGAAGAGTGCAACACTAACTGCAACTGATGTAGAGTAACACGCAGCTGGTGTTTCAGCCGGTCACTGGAGAAGGGAAAAATGGCAAGAAAAAAAACCCAGCCACTTATTTTTCCCTTCTCCAATGACTGAAACACCAACTGCGCTGGCTACAAACTTATCAAACGTAAATGTCATGTGCACACAAAATGGAGCAAACTAACGACTTGGCTGCAAACTGTAAATACTGATTACGTTTACAAATTTTGCTTTATTAAATGTTACAAAAATTTATTCTGTAAACCCCTCGCAGTACATGTATGAAATAAATAAAAATATCGCTTAAAAATGTGCACACTTTGTACATGCAAGCTGTCTAGGAGGCATTTACTATCTGGCACACAATAGCACTTTGTTTGATGCATTTCCATTCTTCCTTCTGTTCTAACAAAATAAAGTTCCTTTCAGTCTGGGTACGTACTAATGCACACATAGAAAACAGCCAACCGTTTCTCAGAATATCTTACCCGATATTGGAATGTGCGAGTGATTGTTTTGGTTGGTCAGAGAGTCCAGAACATCACACATCGGGTCTGCAAAGATGGTCACCTGAAGAACAGAGCAGAAACGACACTGACCTTCTATGCCACAGCAAAACGCTCCACATTGTCAATATTACCTACTGAGCCGAACAAAATTATCCGAAATCACACAGAACGTTTATAAAACACGTAATTATCTGAAAAATAATTGCAATCAAGAAAGAGAGAAAAAACTACAATCATGCAGCTGGGGCTTCCTCGTAAAATATCTTATTTACTATAACATTCAGGCGCGTAGCCAGGATTTTTCATGGGAGA
>JAOBRH010398278.1:0-11295 GCA_027575125.1 Umimayanthus parasiticus | reverse complement strand
GTTGATCAAACCCATATTTAGCGTACTCGCCCACGCAGAAAAACAGTTTTTTTCAAAACTAGTCTTCGAGTGTTTAAGAAAGGCCGACAAACGTATGGTAGACTAATCCAACATTATCACTTCAGAATCTTCAAGGTTTTAAAATTGAAACAGTTTTTTTACATGATTATGTACATGAAATATAATTGTAACATAACCGCAGAAACATGATCCTCTTTGCTGGTAGCCGAATAAACATAGGTAAAATATCTTATCAAACAGAGCCATTCTCTGCACTGAAAACCTCAAGATTCAGTTCTCTGTGAAACTCAAGAAGAGTTTTTGTTTGAAAATCATAATATATCCAGTAGGCCATGATCTAAGAGCAGCCAAAAGAGCTAGGTTTTTAGCAGTTTTTAGTTATGTAAATTTCAAGTGGTCCCCTGTATAAGCAAACTGAAAAGATTCCCGAAAGAGAGGAAAGGCCTAAAAATGGATATATGAAAACCACTTATCATTCATAATTTTTGGAATCAAATTAAAAGGTTTAGTTTTCCAATTACAAGATCGCTGTCCTTAAATTATATCAATTCGCACATGATGTTGTGTCTTCACTCACAGTTGAAAACTACTTTGATTTTCAAATCTTCCCAAATTTAAACTATTTTTGCTCAGTTTTCGTACCGCTCTATAAAATTTTGGACAGGGTCCATTTCTTGAACCAAATTATCTAGTTTCTTTTCTTAAATCGTTGTCGCAGTTCAAATGACTAATTGCAAAATTGCTTGTGTCTCGAAAACATGCAAGAGATTCCACCATCTTGTTCAAAATTCACGCATGCGTACTCGTTTGACCGTCGTGTTGTTCCATGAATATGCAAATTCCTTGGACTCGCTAGTCTCCGATAAATTGCACATGAAAAGCTAATAACGATGAGATGCAAACTCAGGGAAGAGAATAATGAAGAAAAATGATTACATGTTTGGACAGAAGTAAGGAATGTTTGAATCGAAGAATAAAGCACTAAAGTTTTGAACTGAAAAACCGGTCGTTTGAATCGAAGAATTGCATGTTTGTACCAAAGATTTCTTCTTCGGTTTTAGTCTTGAACGGCTTTGGTATTCCCTTGTATCTTTGAAAAGATATTAAAGTAATTGTGTAACTGGAGACCACAGCGTTTTAGCAGTTCTAACAGTTCCTCACTTCCTGAATCCTCTCGCGCAATCCTCACAGGTATTAAGAACATTGCGCTAAGCCCAAAATTTAAAAGCAGCATATTGCAGTAAGTATGGAATCTTTTAACCGTTGCTATGACTAATATAATTATACAGTTGCCGATGACGTTCAAGAGAATCTAAATTATGCTAAGATAGTCATCAACAATTCAATTTTATATGCCTTTCTTGGTGTATTGAATTTTTATTAAGTGTTTTTCTTAATAAATCAAACCATCCAAAGCTACGTGTATTGCATGAAAACAAAATATATCGGAAATTACTTTTATGTCCACGTACTGTTGACCGACTGACTGCTGCTGCAGAATTTCTTATTTGCTTTTTGGATAAACTTGCAGAAATTGAACGCTTTTAATTTTAAATACAGGAAATCAAAATTCACAGCAATTGTATACCAAGTGACGTTCGAGTTCTCCTTCAGTATTTGTTTCCCTTTCTATGCCAAGCGCTGATATGAAAGCAATTCATACAAAGCGCGCGATTGTATGAAAACTGAACCATATAGGAAATTTACTTTTGGGATCAGTATTATGTTAGATGATTCATGCTGTACTATTTGTTTGAAGGACAATATATAATTTCAGCTCGACGAACTGCTCGTAAAAGAGGCTATTATTCCAGCTTATTCCAGCTTGCAGCATGACTACACAGCCTACCGCCAGTCAAGGAAACACCTAGACTTCAAAGTACAGCCTTTACTACAACAAAGCAAGGTATAAGGACTGACGAACATAGATACACTGAAATAAAGATGACTATCAACCTTTGACACAAGTAAATCCTAATTGCTTTATGCTATTGCACTGCCGACGTAAACTGAAAATTACATCCTGGAGATTTTCCAATTCTTTTCTTTGCAAAAGTGATTTGCATTTGACCTTCTGTTCTTAAAACAAATAATACAACCGGCAGTAGTCAAACAATGATAAACTGATCTAAAAGTAATTTCATGATGTGTTTGTGTTTTAACACAATAGCTTTGCATGAATTGAGTTGGTAATTACAATTTTGTCAAAACACCAAGAAGTGCCCAACAAAGTCTATCAGTTTTCTGTAAACCGAGACAGGGAAAAATGAGTATTGATTCGTTTTCGGATGTCGCTAATTTCACTATCGCCAACTGTTCAAAATGCTATGAGATTCTAAACTCTGTCGAGTTTACTACATTGTTAGTTTTTTTCATAGGGATAATTTTAGTTTTGTGGAACATCGTTGGCAACTTTACAGTTATACTAGTTATAGCAAAGACAAAAGCATTTCACACGTACTGCAACTTTTTGCTTTTGAATTTGTCGGTGTCCGATTTGCTTGTTGGACTTAGCTCTATGTCCATTGTTACTGTGGCCATTGCACAAAAAGATTCAGAAAACGAAGAGTTGGTAGAAGTGTTATTAAGCTACGTAAAAGTTCCTCTCTTCGCTGGATTTGTGGTCTCCAGTTACACAATCACTTTGATATCTTTTCAAAGATACAAAGGAATAACAAAACCTTTCAAGGCTAGAACCCAAGAAAAGGGTCTTAAACTGATGATCACGATCCTTTTTATGTGGACAATGGCGATTCTTGTTCAGATCAAAGAAATCAAATCGTTTTTCAAGGATGACAACAAAGGAAATGTGGAAATTGTACGAAATGCCTTCATATTTACGTTTTGTTATGTCTTTCCAGCGTCAATACTGGTTTATACATACCTCCGTACTGTTTACCTTTTATGGTGGAAGACCATGGATCATGATACAAACCAAACTCTTCTGAAATCCAGACGTCGCATCACCAAATTGCTTGGGATGGTACTGTTGGTCTTCAACCTTACAAACATTCCTCTTCTTGGAACGCACCTGGCGTGTGCTGTTTTACACTCGAAGGCGGACGAGAAATCGCTATTATATCGGTTTCTCTATTTACTTTACGTTTCTGGTAGCAGTATCAACCCTGTGCTCTATTGGTTTCACAGCCGACAATTCAGAAACGCTGCTAAACGGATCATGCAATGTAAACATTAATCGTTTAGAAAGAACACTAAAGGAGCAGAGTTAACATTTACGGAACCTAGCAAGAAGAATCTAACGGAATAGTTGTTCAACAATTATTCCCTAAGTGGATGTGATTGTAGTGTTGAATATGTACATGTTCAGTGGTGGATATCTTATCTTAGCACCAACACCCAGGGGAATATTGCTTTTGCATAAATAGAAATACTGAACAGCAGTTTAGTTCAAAACAACATTTATTTCCATGATCGACTCAGTTGCTACAAAAAAGCAAATAAAAACCTGCAGTACGTATAATGACGACGTCGTTTGTGTATTGTAACTTCGACAAATACTTTTCGGAAATACAGGACAGCCTACCTGCTAAACTGGGTTGAGATTAGTTCGAGAGCTTAGAACGGATGTACCTACTCTTGAACGGGTTCGGCTGTGGTATTGTTTAGCGAACACCTAAAACAAATCCCCACTTCAACACTATTCCATGACTGAAAATACTCTATTCGTATTATTTTCTTTTCGTTTTTCGTCTACCCCTGTAATAGCCGTTGCTATATTAAGTACTGGAGGCCGTTATACATGATAAAGCACGCCTTACAACATTGCTAATCAATATATGTTTAATTAAAATAGTTATTTAGATTTAATTTGTTCAGTGCAAAGATTACAACCTAAGACGAATTTTTTTTAAAATTACTTATGCATCAAAAAGGCTGTAAATTTATTTATTATTAGATATATAGTCAAATGCATGCCAGGTTTTACTAATATTAGTAATTAGTTAAATAATAATAATAATAATAATAATAATAATAATAATTGTTGTTATTATTATTATTATTAGTAGTAGTAGTAGTAGTAGTAGTAGTAGTCGTAGTAATATTAGCACTATGCTTGTAATTCCATGGCATCGACTTTACTTTTTGGAAGAATCCCAAGCTTTTAATTACATGTTTGGCGTCGAAAAACCTTGCAACATGAAAACTCATGCTTTCATGATCTCAAGGAAAACTGAGAATCGAAACTCACAGGTCTTCTGGAAAGCTTGTGATGTTTGATAACACCAATCTTCTGTTTTCATTTTTACATATATTATAATAAGTTGAAAGAAAATGAGATCAAGTTTGAGAAGGATTGGAAAGGATTGAACCTAACGGCAAACTGTGGGTAAAAGTTTGAAAAACCTTTGAATCAGAAATTATAACATAAGTAAATATATCATAGATAAAGCAAGAAACTAAAATATGTTGGCTACAAGTTTGAAAACCATTATTAGTTAGTGTAATTACAATATACTATACAATACAAGTGAGAGTTGAAATAATGATCTTGAGTAAAATAATACAGCATTTGACGAGTTAGTTAAGGGTTTCTTTTAGTAATTGATATGCGATCGTATTTTACGAAAATCACAAAGGCAGTGTTCGCTTAGTGACTGACACTGCTGTCTTCTCTGCATTACCTTTTAAAATCAACAAGCCTGCAATTTTGTGCAGAGTGCATTCAAAATAAAAACTTGAACTGATTATTCGTCAAAATTTTGCTAGAATTTTATAGTTCGATATTTATTTCAGAAAAATATGACGCCCTTCTAGTTTTTGTTGTAATCACATTTCTTCTGTGGGTGAAAGCAGCAAAATATAGCAAGTCTGACCTGGGTCTTAGACTAGATTTCATTGTGTAATTTCAAATAATCCGGCAACTGTTGTTTTTCATAATGCAAAACAGCATTAAAACTGTCAATTAAAGCAAAAAGCTTCATAATTGAAAATAGTCCAGTCAAATTCAAAGTAAAAAAAAGCATTCAGTACTACTTCACTTTGTTTTTCCCTTCAATTATTCGTTAGTTTACATAAAAGTAATAAACAGTAAGCCAGTGCTTTGTTTGACCACCGTTTTATTTACTTGAATAAATAATATAAATGGTCTCAGTTTTAAACTGAGAAGTGTCAGCAAAATATACTTGCATAGTTGGATATATAGTAACCATTTCCTATTTTATTGAAATCTCTAAGGGTCAACTAAAATGGAGTTGCACCTTCTTTAATGTTTAGAAATTTTTTTTTTATTAAATTAAGGATCAATAATGAAAAGATTTATGATATCAAAGCAAATCTAAAACACAAAGCAATGTGACTCTTCACGTCTCCGTAGAACGTCTTTTCCAATATTTATTGGAGCAAGGCGCAAGATCTTTTCGAAAAATAAAAAGATATATCACATAGTTGTGTTTTACTCATTTTATATGTATACTTTCTTGATAGAGGATAAATTAACGTGTTTCGTTTTGGTTTTATTTGGAAATTGTGGCTCAGAACAGCTGCTCCTAATTCAAACGAAGAAAAAGGCTTTTCAATGTCAATATTAAATAAGATTTATCATCGCGCAGAAAATATAAGCTATAAAGGAAATATTCTCTCATAATCTATACCACATCACGATGTGCCGTTCATGTTTTGGAATATGCCAAAGTAACAATGTTTCTGCTGCAAACGCTTCTGTTACAACAACTGATAATTGGAGAAACTGGTTGGAGTTGCTGTTGTACCTTTCCCGCCTTGTTATCGTATTCTTAATTTTATTCGGGAACATTTTATTTATTACGGCAATAACCGAGACAAAGTTGTTTCATTCATACAGCAAGTTTCTTCACCTAAGTTATTCTGTCTCGGATCTGATAGTCGGGCTCAGTTTGGTATCTGAAACAGTTTATTCACTACTTGTCACAAAAATACAGACACCGGCCCATGGGCGTGTTAATCATTCGGATGATCAAACAAACTGGA
The DNA here is from genome assembly GCA_027575125.1 of Umimayanthus parasiticus. Lineage (NCBI taxonomy): Eukaryota > Metazoa > Cnidaria > Anthozoa > Zoantharia > Parazoanthidae > Umimayanthus > Umimayanthus parasiticus. Next base: position 5,307 of record JAOBRH010398278.1, on the reverse strand, counting down.
CTTGTGTCGTTGCTATATATACAGTTCTGATAATTTCTTTGGAGCGGTGTCGAGGAAATGCAAAGCCAATTCAAGTTCGAACTGAACCAAAGGGTTTATAATTAAAGTTGGTTTTATTCTTCCTGTCGTTTCTTGCTGTGCTTCGAAGGATTATCAACGTAATTATAAGCCTTCAAATTTCCAACTACAAAATTGCCAGCAACAAAATGTGTCAATGGTTGGAATAGCACTTTCTCGATTAATGACGAAAATGACAGCAACAAAGTGTGTGGAACGAACAATTTCTAGAAGTTTAAATACACAAGTGTTTTGTTGATTGTATTTCCATATGCCCAACCAATGTCGCTAATGTGTTATCCGTACATTAGAACTGTTTGTCTTCTCTGGTCGCAGAAGAAGAATGTTTCCAACACACACCAGGAAACTGCATCAACCCACTACTTTATTGGTTCCATAATAAAATATTCAGAGAAGTTAATTTTATTGCTATTTAGCAATAAAAGAAGGCCGAAAGGGCCGACAACTAACTGTCAATGTAAGGATTCCGAAATCATACAACCCTAATTAAACTGAACCTTATCACTATAAAATTAGGTTTCCAACCTTTCTGTTTGTTAAATCCGTAGTTATTTCGGAGTTAACTCTTTTTTGGATTGAACTAGTAAGCCAACTCCTTGGTTTAAATGGGTTTCGATCAACAAAAATTGATATGGTGTGTTTTGAGGGTTTGGTGAAAATAGTCGATATTTCGAGCGCTAACTAAGGGACCAACGCTCGAACCACAAGCTATACATCAAAACTCTAGGGAGGAAAACAAATCATATCAACCTCTGTTGACCAAATCCCATTTAAAACTTACTCGCCAACGCAGAAACTACAAAAAACACTAGTTATCCGATGAAATCCTTGGTTTGCTTGCCATATATTGCTATTTTGCTAAGAAAATGGAAAGTCAATCTGAAATTGCTGGGGGTCGAAGAAGGTTTAGAGTATTATTTGTTATATTTTTCAACAATTGTGCTGCCGCTTACGTCCAAAAATACAAGTTTTAGACTTTTATCTTTTTCTTTCTTTGGTTTAGTGGCTTTGGTCGAACCAGGTGAACTGACCCTTGATCACATTAAATGCTGCAGATGCTCACATAAAATACGTTGGGCTTGCTTAGTATTAAAATAAAGATGTCAGTCAAACGCTTGGGTCCTTATACATTTTAGAGGTTTAATAACGCTTTGCACTAGCACTGAAACAATACTGATCAAAGAAAATCCAAAATAAAAGCGTTCCGTTCTTCAACTTGCTAGTCATATTTAATCTGGCAGCAACAACTGGAGTCTTTTCAAAAAAAATTAACATTCCAACTTATAGTATGTGCTATTACAATGTTTTATTGATTTAATTTCAAGTTGAATTATTTTTTAATAACATGTCGCCTTTTCCAACCACTAGTACATCATTGCAATGTCAATTGTCACGAAAGGTAATGAACTCACTTCAAATAAAAGTCAATGCAACGTCTGGCCCACTTCACATCACATCGGCTTGCATTGCTAATTATTCTTCGGTTTTGGAAATGTTCACACTAAAGGCAAGAGATGAACGCTTCTTTTGCTAGAACTGATCAATCGACCAATTTAAGTGAGGTGATGTTCAGTCTTGTACCTCGGTTTGTTATTGTTTTTCTAGTTCTGTTTGGAAACATCTTAGTGATTGTGGTAATATCCAAGACAATGATATTTCATTCATACAGTAATTTTCTTCTCTTGAACTTGTCTGTCTCTGATCTTGTGGTGGGGATAGGCTGGTTATCTCCAACCGTTCTTTCACTACTTCTCAAGGAAAACCAGAAACTGCTTGAGAACATCAGCATGACGATCCTATCATTAGGATTATTGTCGTCGTTGTGTACTGTCGTGGTAATTTCCTGGGAACGGTATCGAGGAATTACGAAACCCATTCAAGTTCGAACTGAACAAAAAACTCTAAGATTGAAACTCGTTTTATCTTTAATATGGTTTTGTGCTGTTGTTGGGAGCTTAGCCAACAGCTGGTCGTACCAAATGTTTAGTACCACTAACAAAACTCTCAATGAATCTGTCAAAGATTGGAACCAACATAGCATAAACAACGACAAAAACAAGACAACTGGATGGAAAAAAATTCATACAAGCTTCTTGTTAACGCTGCTGTGTTTTCTACCAATGTCGATACTGTGTTATTCATACATTAGAACTGTTTGTCTTCTCTGGTCACAGAAGAAGAACGTGGCTTCCAACAGACATCAGTCACTGATCAAGTCAAGGGAACGCATCACTAAGCTCCTTGGAATGGTTATTGTGGCCTTCACCTTCACCTCTCTTCCCTATTCTGGGACAACCGTAGTTTTTTCCTTCTTAGGGAAAGAGGAAGAAACATATAAACCGCTTTGGGAGATACTTGGAAATCTACTCGTTTGTGGAAGTTTTATCAATCCCTTACTTTGCTGGTTCCATAACAGAAAGTTCAGGCGAGTTGCCAAGAGGATATCTCGATGTAAAGCCTGACCTTCAAAAACAACAATTGATCAGCTAAGTACTTTAACCTTCTTAACTGAATTATCAACAGTTTGATAATATAGCATATACATACTATACATTTTGTCTGTGATACAAACTTAAAGTCGCGATTGTTTGAAAGTTAGCGGCTAGAATTTTAAGACAAGCCAAGGTCGTGGTATAACTGTATGGAAGCACTCAAAAACATCCAACAAACGTAAGAATATTTAAAATTTCTACTAAAATACTCTTCTAATTTTTAACATAATAGTTAAAAATTCTATGATAATATTCAATCTAACAAATGTTGCGAGGGAGCCCAAATATCATAAACCCTGTTCGTTTCTCTTAGTATTCCTCACTATATAAAATTATTTATGCCGTAAATTATGTATTCTCTTTGTGTATAAACAATGTATGTGGTTAAACAAACAAACAAATAAACTAAACTGAACTGTTCAAATAGTACCATGACTTAAAGATATGATACTGCCTCACTCTCGCCCCCTTCTTTTTGACTTAATAAACAACAAAATGTAATAAACAAGAGAAGAGAGAGCTCGCGAATCACTCGATTGTAATATTAGCAGACATTATACTACCACCCAACTTGGACTCGCAACACGAAACCGTTTGTTTGAAGGGTGTATTACCTTACATGAGCTACATGTATGGGCGGCGCCAACGGGTATGGTTTACGCGTTGTTTCGCTCTAAAATTGGGTATATTTTTTAGACAAAAAGGTGGGGATGTGCTGCATAACGTAGGATACTCATCTTGCGACCCTGAAAACCGGTATCAATTTGAGTGTCAGGTGGAGAAAGATAACACAGAGGAAAGTTTTCATCCAGTTACTTCCGAATTGGACAAAAATGTAGTACTCTTACTTATTAATTATATAGTTCAGATCAGCAATCATTTTTTTTGCTGCACGACACTGTCCTTGCCAGTCGTCGAAGACATTCAACCATGTCTCGATGCTTTTTAATGTGTTTTTGTTCACGTTATGACCTATCTGCCGTTCAAGTTCTTCTTCTTGGTTATCCTGGTTAGTCTCGCTAAAATTCAGAGAAAAATTTGCTAATTCATGAGAAAACTCTGGCGTTTTCTGAAAATGAACTCCAGAGTGCGTGCTGACGCAGTACGTTTGCTTTGCGCTGATTGGCTGATTCATCATTATCTACAATTTGATTGGCTGAAATAAACTGTCCAATTTTTGTTAAATCTGGAGACTTGCGTAGTTGCAGGTGTAAAAGTCTCAGACGAAACTATCCAGTTAATCAATAACTGGACAATGGTCTCGAATACATCCAAATTGTCTTAGTTTGATTGATTGATTGATTGATTGATTGAATGACTGTTCTTTTAACAACATGCAGTCTACCAATCTCTTTTTGTTGTATCAAATTGATTGCACGTCAAGGAGCATATTATATGATACTGAAAAAGATTTATGTTAACAGGTTTTGGCGCCAACTTATGTTTTCGAAATGGTGGCGGAAATTCTACAGAGGCCCTTATCCAGCTTAACAATATTGTGAGCAGGATGGAAGTTTCTAAATAAAACAAAATTAATGAAAAAATATCTTTTGGGTGTTTCTTTGGTGCAGTCGAATGCTCAAAATTGCGTGTACTTGAAGCACTGCCACGTTACCTTGGAAACAAGATTTGCAGTGGGAGTAAAGAATCGATGAGCTGATAAGTTGTTGCAACACCAGCTTATAATAATTGGTAAGAATCCATCGTGTGTGAGAGAAAGTATTTCGTATAGTTCAGTGGCATACTTAGGGCGCGTTCGATGGACTCTATTCCGGAATAGCAATAAACAGAATAAAAACTTTGTTCAATCTTATTGGCCACAATTCCTGCCAAGTTAGGAGAACAGCACAACTGAGTTATACCTCTCGCCCCAGTCATAAATTGTAACTAGATATTTGATTGCTCTGCGAATCGGGAGAGAATTTTGAAATTTTATTCGTATTCCGGAATAGGGTCAATCGAACGCACCCTACTGAGTAGAAAGCGGTTATAACCACCTTTACTGATCCCACAATGCAACAGTAACACATGTAGTAAATAATAAAAGCAATGATGTTAATAATGATAATAATAATATTGATGATCATAATAATACCCATCATTAACACTTAACACTAAAGCCCTGTTCACATGGACAAATACCAAAACACGTGTAAACACAAACTTGGGGGGTTGTACCAAGTTGTACCAGGTTGTACCAAGAACTAACCAGGTTGTACCAGGTTGTACCAGGTTGTACCAAGAACTAACATTTAACCCAGGGCAAACAACAAGAAAGAAAAAGAACCGAAAAAGAAACACCACTTGGTACAACCCCCCATGGGACTGCAAACAGAAGAAATGAGACTGAACTCTCAAAAACATATGGGCCCTGAAAGATGCGAGAAAACCATTTCGTCGAATTGCAACCTGGGCCTCAAAGAGAAATTTTTTATCATCTGTAGAAACGATTTATGTACACTAAACAAAAGAAACGAATTAGCAAGTTTATGCCCCAACAGAAATAGATTTACACTCAAGAACTTTAGAATAACATAATCCGTCTAATCCGCCCTGCATGTAACCCAATCGCGCGCACGCTACATATCATGTTTTAATTTAACGGTCATTTATTTTGTACTTTTGAATTTGTATTATAAAGCCAGCAGTTAAAATTAACGGTCATCTCTTGACCATACGAAACAGGTCTGTAGCAATAAAGCGATGAATTGCTTTTGAAGCCTGGAACTACATTTAC
>JAOBRH010398167.1:0-11295 GCA_027575125.1 Umimayanthus parasiticus | reverse complement strand
TCTGTCGTGTAAACACTGCTAACCCGGGTTCGACCCGGGTTAGTTTGTCGTGTAAACACTACTAACCCGGGTTCGACACTGGTTAGTTTGAAAAAGTGTCGTGTAAACTCAACCTCGGTTAGTTTTAACCCGGGTCGAACCCGGGTTCGACCCGGGTTAGTTTGTGCCGTGTAAACAGGGCTTTAGATTGAACCCGGGTCGAACCCAGGTTAGTTAGTGCCGTGTAAAGAGGGCTTTAGTCTAGTATGTTTACAACTGCAAGGCGCCGGAAACAAATAAATCAAACCGTTTCACAATCTTCCTTTCGACCAACATCAATGATACAACCTAAAACAATGACAGATAAAATCAAATAATTTTTTAGTTATTTATTAATTTTAAAAGATTAAGCTTTGCAAATGCAATCCGGTCTGCGTTGTCGTGATCAGTGTGACGTCTATATTTCAGTAAAATATTTTTCGCTTTGTTATTTAGATTTTTGTTGTCTGATAGTGATATATTGGTCAACTGCTACTGTATTGTTGTGTGTGGATTTCCCTACGCTGCTCTTCGTGTCTGATCTCATATGATGGTCACTGTTTTTCTGTCTTTTCTCCTACTCTGTGTGGAGCTCACTACTAATAAATACTAAAAATTAGGGATTCTAGTGATTTAAGTTGTAAATTGCCCGAAGTGCTGTACAAATGTAGCAAATAGTTACTTCTCAGCCCAAGAAAAGAAATGGACGCACACGCATCGGAGATACCCAGCGAACATGCGAGCAGAGGCCTTTAATTTGTATTCGTGGGTATGTGAAAGGCCTCTGCTCGCAGAGTAGATCGGAATCTTTGATCCACCCCGGTGGGATTCCAGCGAACCCACGACCTCCACAACATATCACCGGTCCAGATGGCAGCTAGCCGTGGGTATTTAACTCTCTCTCTCTCAAGTGGTGTTTTTCCACCCCTTCCTTCTCAGGAGGGGTGGAGGTTGATACAGCCGAACCCTCTCTCCTTAAAAGCTAATTAATTATCGACTGACTTGAAACTTTGCATGGACATAGCTAACTTGATCGTAATTATTAATCAATAGTTTTTTCAACTCTAACTGCTAATAAATGTGCATAAATATAATTAATTAATTTATGCCGTAACCTTGGTACATCAGTCTCTTAGTAAGAAACACTACAGCCCGGTTTCCATATAATCGCTCCCGTCGCTACTGTCGCTACTAGTAGAGAGCTTAAGCGACGACGACGGGAACGTCAACGAGAACGTTGCAAAACAATGGATTAAGTTACAGAATACAATCACTGCACATGGGAATGCAACCACCTGGCCACTTTTCCGCCGTCGTCTCTAGAAACAGAACGTGAAAACCTCAATTCTCGTGTTTTGTGTAGAACATGAACGTAAGAGTACAAATCATTTCAATCTTCATGCAGCTTTAAAAAAAGAGCTTCTAAATTTTTATATTCACACACCTTCAGGCAAAACGAAAAAGGAACGTACGAGTTATACAAACAAGAAAACGGAAAACGGAAAGTTAAAAATTCAGCAGCCGTCTTCGTTGACGTTCCCGTCCCAGCTGCTTAAGTTCCCTAATGTCGCGAACACCACAGTTTCCATATAATCGCTACTGTCGCTGAATAATTTTGTTGGCGACTGTAGCGACAGTAGCGACGGGAGCGATTATATGGAAACCGGGCTTTAGGTATTATACCAAAGTATTTATATCAGGCTTTTAATTTGAGAATGCAATTAATATCGATTTTTCAGAGGCTATCTCGGATTTATAGAGGATTTCTATATGGAAAGCCTTGATTCGACCTATAACTTGGTCGACCTATTATATTAAAAGTAAAGCACCTGACTAAATATATTTTATGTCTCGAGTATTTCAGGAATATAGTCATTGTTATGACAAAAGGAAAAAATAAGGAAATCAAAATTAGGCAAATTTATTTATTTTGCTTCCACCCCTTCCCTCTCAGGACGGGGGGGGGGGAGAGGGAGGGGTTGCAAACCCATGACACTTTCAAGTTTTTTCGATCGCATACCACTCGATAAAACAATTATAGTAAAAAAATGTATTCCTTAGCACCCTTTTATTATTCCGGGCAACTATAGTCCACTGTTCAGTTGGAACAATTTGAGGTTGATATCGCCAAAAATTTCAGAACAGCCCAGCGTCAGGTTCTTGTATAAAAAAAAGAGTGTAACTATAAAAAGGGGTAACCATGCAGTGAGGTTTTGCCACTCAGCCAGCACTAATGAGCAGATAAAGTGGTTTAAATATCGTAAGTTGAAGTGCTGTACAAATATTCCAAATGATTCCTTCTGAGCGATAACCCCAGGAAGAAAATTGGCGCACACGGAGAAAGAGAAAAATCCCTCTGACCCGGGACGGTGGGAATAAGTCGAACAAGTATATGTGTCTTCAGGTAGCGTTATATACAGCTTTTATATATTGATACTGTCCGTGTTCTGAAGTTTTCAACACATAAATAGCTGAGTACTGTATCCGGTCTTTAAATGCATATCGTTGCATGACTAACTCTCGGGTGGAGATAAGTTGTTGATAGTGAACGTGGGTGGTTGGATGCAGAATTGGATCAGCTCCAACAATCGGATTGGTTTGCGTACGTAATCACTTAAGAACAGGTTGTGTGGGTTAGTTTAGTTTTAAGAGGTTAAAACATTCTTCGAATTGCAACTCCGGCCATCCCTACAAAGTGTTTCGTTTCTCCTACCGGCCTCGGACCAAGTCGGGCCAGTCGTTCGACGAAAGCAAAGACTAGAAACCAAATTATGCGTTGTAAAGCCAAGTAGTGTTCATCTTTTGAATTAAAACTTTCTTTGTCAACTTTTAAGGTTTTGTAAAGTATGGGTCGGTCAATTTTGCTTGCCAGTTGGACGATTAATAGAAGACCAAAAGGAATGGCCTTTAAATGAACGAAGTAATAAATCAACCGCAGTTAAGGCATTTAGCCTGCTACATGAAGTGACTTATACTTCGTAAATATATATGAAATCTTTCGGAATCTAAGTCTGAGGTAAATCAGTCAATAGCAAAATGTGTGGTATTACGGCTATTACTGTTTGCACGATCTTATTCTATTTGATAATTCCAATAGATTTAGCTATTAAACAGTGAGCCGAGCGGAATTGTAAAATATTTAGAAGGTTATGTTGGGAAATCGAAAATATGTTCTTTTAACCAATCAGATCTGAAACTCAACTACTGTATAAATTTAGGTTCAGATAAAATAAGATCAGGAACGTTTTTCGGATATTTAGAACATTTGGAAATATTTTTAAAAAATTTAAGATAATTAGGAAAAAAACTTGTTGTTTCGAGATATTTAGCGATTTTTGTGGTTCTTTTTTTCCTCACAGGCACTTGACTGTGTATACTTTGAAGAACGCCACAACTGAGGCTGAGCTATATGATATTTAGATTTTAGGCCATATCTGGGGATATATCGGCAGTATCTGAGCGTTTATTCAAGACGTTTTCTTCGCACTTGCTTCCGTAATCTGTATTCGCCAATAGCTAGTTTTTTTATACGTGACACTGGTCAAAAATCAAATTCCATTCCATTTTATACACTTGTGTTTTTTAACTATTTAAAATGGAGAATTATATTTTCAAAAGATCGGAATAGTTTACTCTCTAAAACAGAGATATCTTATGTCCCCACGAAAACGTTTCAGTATATCTCGTAGGAACACAAGGGACATCTGCGCTGCTTGTAGATCAAGAACAATTATATTGTAATATTGGACTTCTGATATTCTTATCCCTTGAAAAATTACATGAATTTCGCCCACATCTCAATATGGAACTCGCTGTTGCGTTTAAGATAACAGTAAAGAGCGGGAGGAATCGGCTTGACACATTGATAAGAGTTGCGTATGTCAAAGCTTGACAATTTGCCCGAGTGAGTGGGACTAAGTCGACAATCGGCTTAGTGTTTCCTAATCTGGACTTCACTGTGTGTATCCTGCCAGCAGAGACCCCTCATCAGTCATGGACATATCGTTTTCGTGCATGGCGACCGGCAGTTCGAGAAATGTCTGCTCTCTCGGTAGCTTGTGAAGCCCATGAGTCATGACTAAAAAATATCATGTCACATTTTCAAATGTAATATCAGTGGTCATCAGTAAGAGCCGCTAATCAAAAGAATTTCAGAACATTCATCCAAACCAAGAGATAAACATTTACAAACCAGAAGTTTCACTACCAAGGCTCTACTTATTTCAGTAAAAACTGTTAATAAATTATTATTTAGGTCATTTATCTTCACTATGTTTAAACCTCTAAATGTTTTGTAACTGTAAAACAAAGGAGAAATAAATACACTGCTGTTGGTGTTGTTGTTATTGTTGTTGTTAATCTTATCAAAAGAAGTCATATAGTTTTCTCGATCCTGTTCAGTCTATACCGACGCGACGGGTATAACCGGAGTCTGAAATATATACTGCCACCAAACTGAATTTAATTGAAAACCTTTTGAGTTAAATTGGTTGACTTCATGCTGCTTAGTACTGAAATACCGCAACTATATTAGTGATAATGAAAACATTTTAAAAAGCCTGTCATTTATCTTGGATATATAAAAACATTCAACATCAGTGATAATTGGCGCTTATATACTATTAGTGACACATCTGTCACAACCATGCAGCCCTTGTAGAATACTGACCGAAATCCAAACGGCCAGCGGACTACTAGGGTCTACTAGGGTGCAAAAAATCCCTACTTCAACTTTTAAAGAAAACTATGGCAACTTGTAAAATACTTCAATAATGTCAGAAAATGTTTTCAGTGTGGAAGAGTCATCTCCCCCTTTACACTCGGAAAGTAATAACATTTTGGAGTGCGATCGTGAGTAAACATCGTTAGGTTTTCGGAAGTGGTCTATACCTCTGTCGTTTCTGTGCTGACTGCACTGTGAACTTATACAGCCCCATTCACACCAACGCTTAAACATGTTTTAATGTTGTTTGACTATAAACAGGTTTAAAACTTATTTTCAAGCACGGGAAGACTTTCGGCTCAAAATTTATACCAAACAATTTTTGAAAATAGCCTTCCAAGTGTGTGAATGCAGCAGTCTATATCAGTAGACAGTAGGACGCGTTAACTCGCATTAATTTAACATATACCCATGATACCAGCAGTTAAAATTCCAAAGATTAGCACAAAAACGATTCAGCAATGAATCAGTTCAGACACTCATTCAACTTTACCAGCCTAGATCTTAGAGAACAATTACTATGCCTCAAGTGTAAACAGTACGTGGAAAAAGTTCGATCAGTTATACTTTATTCAGTTATTTAATCACCGAGTTCCACCACTAGTTTATATATCGTTGATATAGTGAACTTGTTTGAATCCCAATATGGGTTTGAGGTACTCGAACACAGTGTAATAAAATCTAGTCTGTAGGAACCTAGAGCTACCTCAGAGTAGCCGAAACACGTTCTTTTCATTCAAATGGTATATAAGAGAATTTAGGCAAGGGATGGGCTCTTATTAAAAGGTACTTAATGATTTAATAAAAGAAAAGCATTGGTATAATACTGCTTCTGGAAACAGGTAGTGAAGCATCTGATGCCCGTTAGTAGCTGTATCAAATGCCCACGATAATTCTTGTCCGTATGTATGCTTCTCTATATCCAAGGTAAAAATGACCTTTTACTTATTATAAAAAGTAGTTTCAACTATGAGGCCAAAACTATGCATAAAATAAGAAATTTATCTTTGGACTTAGGTTCTTAACGATGGTGGTTCCGTTTGTGCGTGGGCTTTTACTCTGATATATAAACACTGTTGAGTACTGAACCACTTCTGTAGAGAGCGGCATTTCAAAAAGAATACTCATAAGTAATATTGCCAGTTTAAACAGCAATGTCTCTTTGTGTTAACCGTTCGCCGTCGTGCATGCAACTGAACTGCTATGAGACAATTTTTTCCCACCCATTTTCAGTCTAAAGATTTTGTCACGCTTAGGCCCATATCATATCCATTCACTGGTTACGAGTGGGTTTGAGTCCGTCAACAAGCAGTAGCTTTTATTTTACCTTTTGACATTACCTGATAGTACATAAAGCACTTTTTGCGAAAATCTTGCAGCAAGAGTCACTCTTAAGTAAAAACTCGAGGCAGCCACAATCACCATTGAATTAATGATTTCTCCTCCTGACATATATATTATATTTAAAGAGGCAGTTGTCGTTGACATTTGGAATAATAACAGAAACTGAGGTAAACCGTTTTCACATGTACACACACAACTGAATACAAATGCTGAAAGCTTCTAACTTTCAAAATCAGTTGAATTTTTGCGAAACTGACGCATTTCGTGTCTTGCATAATCCAATTAACGCACGCCGAAGGCAGCGGTCTGCCGCGTATGAAACACTTGATGCTGACAAGTCCTAGCTGTTTTTAAAAATAGTAACTCTCGTTTTTAGACAAAGTCACAGACGGCCGTATTATTTCATAAGCAATGGTATTCTTTCGGTAAAGTTGTAGTGGAAAAGACAGAGAAAATACATTTTGTGGGCTTTTGTCGGAGTAGCTTGATTATGGTCAAAACTTGAATCTTACAAATTAAACTGCCGGCACTAGTTTGAGTTATAGGTTTAAATAGACTCAGATTTCAAATAGCCATGTGAAATCACTTACAAACAATCTCGAAGCCATCAATATAACCACTGAAGTAAGTTGGATCGTTTGCTCTCTGCTAAAGACGAATGAGGCAACTTTTATACATGCAGCTTTTCAGCTACTAGTTAAATCGCTGGTTCAAGTACTGAAGTAACCTAAATCAATAATTTCACCAAAAGCTTGTTCATTAATAATAGGGGAGCAACAAAAATAATAGTAAAGACAATAAAGCTTGAACTAAAACCTAGACGTTTAAAATATAGTCATTATTGTCAGGTAAAAATCTGCTCCTGATACAACACACTTAATAAACTACCTTTATACATGAAGTTTAAGTGGCTTCGAATTACCATGATCAATGAATATGTCCAGTTCAATTGTGGTTATGCATGGACTTTGGGTTCAGGTAATAGGATTAGTATTCCAGTGTAACAGATAGTCAGAGGGAATAAATTAAATAACCGACACGCAGATAATACATCGTAAACATCTATGTGAGAAAATCAACCAGGTGCTGCATGGTGCAAATCTTGATCTGCGTGGAAAAATGTTTATCATAGATAGCAGTTCAAACAAGAGCAGTGCAACTTGTAGTGTAGCCAGCACATACAGGTATACATTTACATCCTCTGGGGAGTATTCGCACGCCAAAGAAAAAATGCCGTCTTTATATCATATATGGCTTTATATTGGTAGTAAGACTGAAATCTACCGTTGTTCCACCGTTTTGTTTTGGAATAGAAATGAGTTTCTCATCAAAGACTGCCTCATTCCCAGAGAACGGGTGCGGAAAATGTGCGAGGAACTAAAACACAGTGTTAAAATTATTTATTATATACAGAGACGGAAGTTACTCCAAATGGGGTGCACATGTTGTTGCAGAACACATATTTACAGTAATCAGCTGTAAAATCCAGAAGAAAAGTGAATTGCATGTTCGAACATGTTTATTCCTCCAAAGGAATGATGATTTTTCAGTATCAATAAAGTATATTCTTAGCCGGATTAAGTAATAAAGCATACTTGGGATTGAGTACACATCAAATTCCAACTCTTAAACTTGGCAACTATACAAATATAAAGATCTCTTGTCATTAAGAGTATCTGTAAGATTTTATTACATCACAAATTAGTCGGCTTAGCATGCTATGGCAGTCTGGGTTCGACACGTAAATCTAGGTCTCAGTGAAAGCAAAGCAAAAGAAACGTTAAATGTTTGACTGAAATAAATCTCTCACTTTGTCACTGTGGTTGTTACTTGCTAGTGGTAACCAATCTCGTTCTTTAGGATCCCCGCAGATTCCGATCCTTCAACCACGCTAAAAGGTTATTAATGTTGAGTGTTCTCTAGAATTAAAAGAAGAGATTAAACTACCACGTGTTTCAAATCGTATCGTAGTCTAAATAATATTGCGGATAGTGTCAGTAATCTGATCAATTTCTCACAGTGTTTCGGTTCTCTTTCCTTCTCCTCGTGATAAACCACAAGGCACGTTTAGGCCGCCAGAAAGCTCTATTTCCATTCTTCTCCGCTCTTTGGTATAATTCTGGAGTAATTTAATGAAATACATTCTCGAGAGTGCAGCCATTCATGTATCACAAAAACGTAGACATAGGCAAATATAGCCCTGCATCTAGACTAGTACAAGAACCTACTACTAAAGGAATCGATCAACACTCTTTTTAAAAAGTGCTTGACAATGATAAGCTAAAACTGAAAGGTTTACGAGTCACACACTTAGAAAATGAGAAAACGTAATACAACGCGGAGAAGGAACGAAGAAGGAAAAGCTGGCACACAATATCATTTAAACAGCAAAAGGGAAACTTACCAAAGAAACAGATTCAGTCAGTTCTGAGGTTTACGATATTCATCGGCAACCATTTATCTTCGGCTATTGAAATTTGATCCTATTGGGTACTTAACCATGTTTCTTGTACAACGTAAGTTCTTTTAGAATCTTATAAAAACACATAAAGCACAAAACCACCGCACATAAGGTATTTATCGGTTTAAATTTGTTTTAGCCGATAATGCACGACCAATTAAGATGCTATACAATACACCCAGTTAATGCAACTAGTATATGAACCCGGTACATTCCAAGCTGAAGGAATGTAAACGTTGGCCACGTTTGCATGCCCTTTGATATCAATACCTCTGAAAAAGGTGTGTGCGATTACACCTATTTTTAAAAACAGATAAAATAGCAACTATAAAGGCCTTCGTAAAAAGCAACCTAAAATGGTTTCCAGATGGCAAAAACTGGAAAGATGGGTTACGGCGATTGTGCCACAGAGGTCTTGTACAATTCGAATTTAGCTATGGGATCTGTAATCATTACAATATTAACAAAAATAAAACTGAAGTTTTGTTGCGAAAATTACATTTTCATCTGAAGAATCTAATAGTTCTTACACAAGTTTGAAGTACATCACCTGATCAATCATGTGACTCCAAAGTTTATAAAAGTATACGCAGGTTTCTTGCTCAACCAGTCTGCTAGACTTTTGCAACGTGAACAATTGTCAATGTAAGAGGAACGCTGGAACAACACAAAAAATGTCTTGTAGGATGTTCCAATTAGTCCTCCTAGCGACGAGTTTTATTTGGGTCAAATCAGGAAGTATCTATACAGATACACAGTACGGGACGATCGTTGGCGTAAGTCAACACGTCGCGGCAAATGGCAGTGATATCAGCGCAATCGATCGGTATCTCGGAATTCCTTTCGCTTCTTCGCCCCTCGGTGAACTCCGCTTTCAACCCCCCAAGCCCCTTCTGCCCTGGCGCCCAAAGATCTACAATGCCACATACTTCAGGAATGCCTGCATGCAAGATTCCATGAGCATGGAGCGTGTTAAGTCTCTCGCATGGGGTGGATTCGTGCCAACGTTTGGCGAAGATTGCTTGTATTTGAACATTTACTCGCCAGGCAAATTCATTTCTAGTACTGCAAGCCCAACATATCCTGTGATGGTGTATATACACGGCGGCGGTTACCAGGGAGGCACAGCCCTGCTCTACCCGGGAGACATACTGGCCAGCAAGGGCGTAATCGTGGTTACCATCCAGTACCGTTTGGGCCCCTTTGGCTTCCTTACAACGGGGGACTCGGCTGCTCGAGGAAACTATGGGATGCTAGACCAAATTCAGGCGCTTCGCTGGATTAAAGAAAACATTCACTCCTTCAATGGAAACCCTTCTCAAATAACTATTTTTGGCCAAAGTGCTGGAGCTTTCAGTGTCGGCCTGCTGTTACTTTCGTCTTTGTCAAAAGGTTTGTTTCACAGAGCTATCGCTTTGAGTGGTGTAGAGTTGTCTTATGCTTCCACGCAGCCTGTGAATCATGGCGCCTACCACACTAAGCTTCTTGCGAAAGCCCTTGGTTGTGATATAAAAGATACTAAACGTATGGTGGAATGTCTCCGTGAACAAGACGCCGTTGAGCTTAGCAATGTGGCTATGCCATATCGTCTGCAAGGACAAACCGAGCTTCCTTTTGCGCCAGTTGTCGATAATCATTTTCTCCACGCAGAACCTTTGGAGCTAAGAAAAGCCGGGCTTTTTCACAGAGTAAAGTTCATCGCCGGAATAACTGACGGAGAAGGATCAGAAATAGTTAAAATGGACCTACAATACTTGAACTTTTCAGCTATCGATAAGGGAGTGCCACGGACGGTGTTTGACAAGTACATCAGAACAGGAATTGACAGAATAATCCCAAACATAAAACAACCAGTAAGAAAATTAGTCGCTGAAGCCTTGAACTTTCAATACACACCGTGGCCAGAAGAAAGAGATCCGTTGAAGCTAAGACAAGCACTCGTGCATTTAGTTGGCGATTTCAACTATGGCGCCTCGACCGTCCACGCTTTGTCTCTACACAGTCATTTTGCACCAGCGTACATGTTTGAATTTAGACATGTTTCGAAACAGAGAAGCAAACCCAGGTGGATGGGAGCCATTCACGGAGATCTTGCTGACCATACTTTTGGTTTTCCTTACATAAATAACGGTATGACCGTACCTCGCTTCTACGATGACGAGGATCGTAGAGTCAGCAATTTGACCATGACGTTGTTCGCTAATTTTGCTAAGTACGACGATCCGACCTACAAGCCAGTTCTGGGAGCAACTTGGGCCCAGCTAAAAGATAATAAAACAATTTACTTCTGTATCCAGACTGAACCTAAGATGAGCACAAACAATTTTCGTCCGTCGAAAGTTGCTTTTTGGAACTTTCATTTTCCGACATTGATCAACACTTCTTTGCAGTGGCAAGTCAGCGGGACTGCGCCATATTATGTTGGCTGTAGCACAATACTTCTCACTCTAACATCGGCGTTTATGTGTACGTCGGTTCTGAATGTATTGGTTCAGCTACATGGATACTAAATAAAGACGACAGAGAAAACTGTTGATATCAAAAACGGCGTTCCTTGCATGAGGGGTTTGAGAAACATGCTTCCGAACAAAGACACTATAAAGAGAGCCAGCTTCAAATGCTTTTGCAATATACTTTTATCATCGATAACAACAAAGCTTACATAATTCATTTTATTATATGGCTGGCTGATTTCGCGTGCTGTGATTGGTCAATTCCAGGTCCGTAAGTAGCCGTACGGACCTCTAGC
>JAOBRH010398056.1:0-11296 GCA_027575125.1 Umimayanthus parasiticus | reverse complement strand
GCGCAATTAACTCTACTACACTTAACTACAGAAGCAATCTTACCTGTTGGAGACGGTTTAGGGATTCCGGATGGACTCGTTTTCTTGTTTTTGTGACGAAAATTTCTTTTTTTTGACGATTGTGTCTTGTTTTCTTGTTTTCCTTTTTTTCTCAACCTTGACGGGAACTTTTTGGTTGGAAACATGGGAAAGAGAGATAGCTTATCCGTGCCCATATAAAAGATTTTTGAAAGCAATTTCAGTTGCACAAAATGCTTTCAAATCTAATCAAAGGCTTTGAAGTAAAGACTGATCAAAAGTCTGAAGTTTGGCGCGCTAGAATAAATTTGAGTATAATTTGTACATTACGTCATAATTGAAGGTATAGTTTTAACATGTCAACGATCATTTTGTTTTGAAATGCATGTCAAAAAACGCTCATAACTGAAAAGTATTCGAATTGTATAAATTCCCAAACTTGTAATCAGTTATTCCAACTCGGACAGCTAACATTTTCAAGAAAATGAGGATCAAGAAAACGTTTAGATATCGTCGAGTTTCGTTAATCTAGACTCGCGAGCGCCAAAGAAAGTACTTTATTTATGGTCGTCGTGATGGCAACTAGAAGTTCAGAACACAATCAAAAGAGCTCGAAAACCTTACAGTAGTTTGTGCAATGTTTTAAAGATCAATTAGTTGTCACAAGTCACAGCACAGTAATAGGCGTAGCAGTAAAGAGTTGTTTTTGATTATCAAAGTTCATAAGTAACTTGTCTTCCAGTGGAAACCTGTAAAATAATTCTCAACCTTGGCTGCAATTTTGAGGTTGGAAACGTGGGAAAGAGAGATAGATTATCTATGCCCATATTATAGATTTTATAAAGCAGTTTCAGTTACAAGTAATGTTTTTCAAATCTAATTAAATGCGTTGAAAGAAGCACTGATGAAAAGTCTGTAGGTTGGGGTGCTAGAATAATTTGTAGTTTAATTTGTACATTAAGTCATAATTGAAAGTATAGTTTTAACATGTCAACGATCACCTTGTTTTGAAATGCTTGTCAAAAAACGTTCACAACTGAAATATATTCGATATTTTAAATACCCATATTTGTAATGACTCTTTCCAACTCGGACAGCTAACATTTCCAAGGAAGTGCGGTTCACAAATTGGTTAAATTAGACTCGCGCGCACCAAAGAAAGTACTTTAATTATTGCCGTCGTGATGGCAACTAGAAGTTCAGAACACAATCAAAAGAGCTCGAAAACGTTACAGCAGGTTGTGCAAAGTTTTGAAGATCAATTAGTTGTCACAAATCACAGCACAATAATATGTGTAGCAGTAAAGAGTTGTTTTTGATTATCAAAGTTCATAAATAGTTTGTGTTCCAGTTGAAACCTGTAAAATAATTCTCAACCTTGACGGCAACTTTCGATTAGAAACATGGGAAAGAGTGATAGCTTGTCCATGCCCATATTAAAGAGTTTTGAAAACAATTCCAGTTGCAAGTAATGTTTTTCAAATCTAATCAAAGGCGTTGAAGTAAAGACTAGTCAAAAGTCTGTAGTTTGGTGCGCTAGAATAAATTTGAGTATAATTTGTACATTACGTCGTAATTGAAGGTAAAGTTTTAACATGTCAACGATCATCTTGTTTGAAATGCTTGTCAAAAAAGGTTCACAATTGCAAAGTGTTCGATTTTATAAATACCAAAGTTTGTCAAAAAAGGTTCACAATTGCAAAGTATTCGATTTTATAAATACCCAAGTTTGTAATGAGTCTTCCAACTCGGACAGCCAACATTTTGAAGGAAGTGCGGTTCAAAAAAAACGTTTAGATATCGGCGATTTTCGTTAAATTAGACTTGCGCGCGCCAAAGAAATTATTTTATTTGTTGTCGATGTGATGAGAACCAGAAGTTCGCAAGACAATCAAAAGAACTCGAAAACGTTATAGCAGTTTGTGCACTGTTTCCAAGATAAATTAGTTGTCAAAATTGACAGCACAGAATTAGGTGTAGCAGTAAAGAGTTGTTTTTGATTATCAAAGCTCATAAATAACTTGTGTTCCAGTGGAAACCTTTAAAATAATTGTTAACCTTGACTGCAACTTCTTGATTGGAGACATGGGAAAGAGAGGTGGATCATCGATGCCCATATTAAAGATTTTAGAAAGCAATTTCAGTTGCAAGTAATGTTTTTCAAATCTAATCAAAGGGGTTGAAGTAAAGACTGATCAAAAGTCTGTAGTTTGGTGCGCTAGAATAAATTGTAGTTTAATTCGTACACTACGTCATAACTGAAGGTATAGTTTTAACATGTCAACGATCATCTTGTTTTGAAATGCTTGTCAAAAAAGGTTTACAATTGCAAAGTATTCGATTTTATAAATACCAGAATTTGTACTTAGTCTTTCCAAATCGGTCAGCTAACATATCCAAGGAAGTGCGGATCAACAAAAACTTTTAGATATCGGCGAGTTTCGTTAAATTATACTCGCGCGCGCCAAAGAAAGTACTTTATTTCTTGTCGTCGTGATGGCAACCAGAAGTTCGGAACACAATCAAAAGAGCTCGAAAACGTTACAGCAGTTTGTGCAGTGTTTAAAAGATCAATTAGTTGTCACAAATCACAGCACAGTAATAGGCGCAGCAGTAAAGAGTTGGTTTTGATTATCAAAGTTCATAAAAAAACTTGTGTTCGAGTGGAAACCTGTAAAATAAGTCTCAACCTTGACGGCAACTTTTCGATTGGAGACATGGGAAAGAGAGATTGCTTATTGATGCCCATATTAAAAATTTTTGAAAGCAAATTCAGTTGCTAGTAATGTTTTTCAAATCTAATCAAAGGCATTGAAATAAAGACTGATCAAAAGTCTGTAGTTTGGCGCGCTAGAATAAATTGTAGTTTCATTTGTACAATACGTCATAGTTAAGGTATAGTTTTAACATGTCAACGATCATCTTGTTTTGAAATGCATCTCAAAAAACGTTCACAACTGGAAAGTATTCGATTATATAAATACCCAAATTTGTAATGAGTCTCTCCAACTCGGAAAGCTAACATTTTTAAGGAAGTGCGGATGAAAAAAAACGTTTACATATCGGTGAGTTTCGTTAAATTAGATTCGCGCGCGCCAAAAATGTGCTTTATTTATTATCGTCGTGATGGCAACTGGAAGTTCAGAACACAATCAAAACAACTCAAAAGCGTTACAGCAGTTTGTGCAATGTTTCGATTTTCAATTGGTTGTCACAAATCATAGCACAGTATCAGGTGTAGCAGTAAAGAGTTGTTTTTTATTATCAAAGTTCATAAAAAAACTTGTCTTCCAGCGGAAACCTGTAGAATAACTCTTAACCTTAACGGCAACTTTTCGATTGGAGAGATGGGAAATAAGGATAGCTTATCCATGCCAATATTAAAGAGTTTTGAAAGCAATTGCAGTTGTAAGTAATTTTTTTTCAAATCCAATCAAAGGCGTTGAAGTAAAGACTGATCAAAAGTCTGTCGTTTGGCACGCAAGAATAAATTTGAGTATAATTTGTACATTACGTCATAGTTGAAGATATAGTTTTAACATGTTAACGATCATCTTGTTTTGAAACGCTTGTCAAAAAACGTTCACAACTGGAAAGTATTCGATTTTATAATTACCCAATTTTGTAATGAGTCTTTCTAACTCGAACAGCTAACATTTTCAAGGAAGTGCGTTTCACAGAAACTTTTAAATATCGGCGATTTTCGTTAAATTAGACTCGCGCGTGCCAAAGAAAATATTTTTTGTAGAAGCTCAGAACACAATGAAAAGAACTCGAAAACGTTAGAGCAGTTTGTGCAATGTCAACGATCATCTTATTTTGAAACGCTTGTCATAAAACGTTCACAACTGGAAAGTAATCATATTTATAATTACCCAAATTTGAAATGAGTCTTTCCAACTCGGAAAGCTAACATTTTTAAGAAAATGCGGATCAAAAAAACGTTTAGATATCGGCGAGTTTCGTCAAATTAGACTCGCGCGTGCCAAAGAAAATACATTATTTATTGTCGTCGGGATGGCAACTAGAAGTTCAGAAAACAATCAAAAGAACTCCAAAACGTTAGAGCAGTTTGTGCAATGTTTCCAAGATCAATTAGTTGTCACAAATCACAGCACAATAATATGTGTAGCAGTAAAGAGTTGTTTTTGATTATCAAAGCTCATAAATAACTTGTGTTCACGTGGAAAACTGTAAAATAACTCTCAACCTTGACGGCAACTTTTCGATGGGAAACATGGGAAGGAGATATAGCTTATTCATTTTCTTATTAACAATGTTTGAAAGCAATTTCAGTTGCAAGTAATGTTTTTCAAATCTAATCAAAGGCGTTGTGGTAAAGACTGAACAAAAGTCTCTAGAGTTTGGTGGCCTAGAATAAATTGTAGTTTAATTTGTACATTAAGTCATAATTCAAAGTACAGTTTTAACATGTAATTGATCATCTTGTTTTGAAATGCTTGTCAAAAAACGTTCACAAATGAAAAGTATTCGATTTTATAAACACTCAAACTTGTAAACAGTATTTCCAACCCGGACAGTTAACATTTTGAAGGAAGTGCGTGGAAGTGTTTAGATATGGACGAGCTTCATTAAATTAATATCGCACGCGCCAAAGAAAGTACTAGTTTATTTCTTGTCGACGTGATGGCAACTAGAAGTTCAGAACACAATCAAAAGAGCTCGAAAGGTTATATTGCAGTTTGTGCAATGTTTCGAAGATCAATTAGTTGTCACAAATCACAGCACAGTAATAGGCGTAGCAGTAAAGAGTTGTTTTTGATTATCAAAATTCAAAAGTTACTTGTGTTCCGGTGGAAACCTGTAAAATAATTCTCAACCTTGACGGCAGCTTTTCGATTGCAAGCTCGGGAAATAGAGATAACTTATCCATGCCCATATTAAAGATTTTTGAAAGCAAATTCAGTTGCAAGTAATGTTTTTCAAATCTAATCAAAGGCGTTGAAGTAAAGACTGATCAAAAGTCTGTATAGTTTGGCGCGCTAGAATAAATTAGTTTAATTTGTACATTACGTCACAGTTGAAGGTATAGTTTTAACATGTCAACGATCATCTTGTTTTGAAATGCTTGTCAAAAAACGTTCACAACTGAAAAGTATTCGATTTTATAAATACCCAAATTTGTAAATAATCTTTCCAACTAGGACAGCTAACATTTTGAAGGAAGTGCGGATCAAAAAGAACTTTTAGATATTGGCGAGTTTCTTTAAATTAAACTCGCACGCGCCAAAGAAAGTACTAGTTTATTTCTTGTCGTCGTTATGGCAACTAGAAGTTCAGAACACAATCAAAAGAACCCGAAAAGGTTACAGAAGTTTGTGCAATGTTTCGAAGATCAATTAGTTGTCACAAAAGACAGCACAGTAATAAGTGTAGCAGTAAAGAGTTGTTTTTGATTATCAAAGTTCATAAAAACCTTGTGTTCCTTTGGAAACCTGTAAAACAATTCCTTACCTTGACGGCAACTTTTCGATTGGAAAGATGGGAAAGAGAGATAGCTTATCCATGCCCATATTAACGATTTTTGATAGCAATTTCAGTTGCAAGAATTATTTTTCAAATCTAATCAAAGGCGTTGAAGTAAAGACTGATCAAAAGTCTGTTTAGTCTGGCGCGCTAGAATAAATTAGTTTAATTTGTACTTTACCTAATAAATGAGTCTTTCCAACTAGGACAGCTAACATTTTGAAGAAAGTGCGGATCAAAAAATCGTTTAGATATCGGCGATTTTCGTTAAATTAAGCTCGCGCGCGCAAAAGAAAGTACTTTATTTGTTGATGTCGTGATGGCAACAAGAAGTTCAAAACACAATCAAAATAATTCGAAAAGGTTACATTGCAGTTTGTGCAATGTTTCGAAGATCAATTAGTTGTCACAAATCACAGCACAGTAATAGGCTTAGCAGTAAAGAGTTGTTTTTGATTATCAAAGATCATAAAGACCTTGTACGAAAGCAGTTCAAAGTAAGTCCGGTCAAAATAGGATGGAGCGCCAAAGGCGCGAGTACACTAGGGGGGTCAGGGGGCATGCTCCCCGAGAAATTTTGAAATTTAGCTTCTCTGAAATGCACATTTTGCGTATTCTCAGATAGATTTAACGAAAAAATGAACAGAAACTTATGGTAAAAATTGCATGTGTTTTGTAGCAAATTGATATTTCAGTACGGCAATGGATATATATCCAAGTAATTGGTTTTCAAGCGGTAAGTTGCATGCAATTCTTTTGCTTTCTGTCGCTGCAGACGAAATACTAATAATTTCCAATTCGAGTGTCGGCTATCCCAAGTGCGTAGGTTGAATGCCGCTGTAGGAATTTGTCGAAGATGTAGCTCTAATATTAATATTAATGTAATAACTTATGATTTTAAAACGTTCGGAGCGGTTTCGCTGGGCCTGAATAGTCGTTCAAAAACGTAAGATACAGTACGATAAACGATGAAATCAAATATAAAAGCAAGGATCACTTGTTTATTTATTTCCAAAACAACAATAATGGCAATTCTGTTTCCGACAAACAGTTTATTCGTTTTAATTTGGCCTATCTCAGCGGAACGTGTACATTCTGTTTTGCCGACATATCTAGGCAGAACTTTTTTCCCAGGTGGTGGGGGGGTGCACGTGCACCCTCTGCACCCCCCCCCCCCTTTCTTCGTACGCGCCTGGCTTTGCGCGCTAGAAGATATCGTAGTTTAATCTGTACATAATATAATTGAAGTTATACTTTTAAGATATCAAGGACCATCTTGTTTTGAAATCCTTTTCGAAAAAAGCCATCAAAAAAGGCATTCGTTTATACAAAAACCAAATCTTTAGTCAGTTTTTCCAAGTTTTTCACATTTCCAAGAAAGTGCCGATCACAAAAACGTTTAAATATCGGCGAGTTTCGTTAAATTAGCCTCGCGCGCAGCAATTAAAGAGAGTACTTTAATTATTGCCGTCATGATCACAACTAGAAGTTTAGAACAAAATCAAAAGAACTCGAAAAGGGTAGAGCAGTTTGTGGAATGTTTTGGAGCTGAATTAGTTGTCACAAATCACAGCACAGTAAAAGCCGTAGCCGCAAACGGCTGTTTTTGATTATGAAAGTTCATTAATAAGTTGTGTTCCAGCAGAAAACCCTTAAATAAATGTAAATAATTGTAAAAAGAGAAACAGCGAAAAAAATCGCAATGGTTTAACCCTTTTTTACCCTGTACTGGAATAAAAGCTAACTTCGAAAAAGACACGACATCTATAGAAAGAAAATGAAAAGTATATTTGAAACAGAAAATGGAAAAAAAAAGCAAGTAGCGGGCAGAAGAAATCCGGGCCCCAACCTGCGAATAACTCCTTAGCTTCGTTTCGACACCAAAGGGAGAGAAATAGTACGGATACCAGGCCTGTAATTGCATGTACTAACTCTTGTGCTAGCTCTGCTCCACTCTGTCCTCGTATGATATTTCCAACTAATGGAGTTTGAAAGTTAAAATCTGCCTCAGGGACGACTTTGAGATCAAATAATTCGACTTATGTGTGTGAAACCACCAACTGCAACTTCAGTGTGTTAGTTCAGGTCATGTTCTTTCCAAACAACCAAACATTGCTTCATTTGATACGGGTTTGGTCTGCCTGCAGACGTGTTTTTGGGTTTTCCTGGCTTCTCTTGCCCGATTGCTCGCCGAAGATGTTCGTAGCATTTTCGCATCATTTGCATAAAATAATTAAACTTTCAGATCAATTTAGCAAAAAGGTGGCACCGGATGTGGTCAATTGTTGTAATTAGTCTCTTTTGTGAAGTTGTTAGGCCCCTGGGTTTGCGCGGTTCCTTTGAAAACCGTGAAAAGGACTTTTATATTTTCAGTTTTAAAAGTTTCCGATACAACTTTTCTCTGTAAGTCTGTCTTTGGGGAAAAATATTTAAATAAAAGAGCGCATTTGAAATTCACTGAACCTTCGCAAAAGCTTCTAGCGACTTATGAAATCTGCCATTTTCCTCTTTATTTTTAATTATTCAGCAACAACACACGAAAGATAACAAGTACGCTGTGAGCTGTATTATAATTATAAAACCAATACGTAGTAAGCAGCACGGTTGGGGTAAGTAAAAAGCAATCATAAAAGCCTTCCAAATTGTATCTGCCTTTGATTGTACTCAACAATCGCCCCTCAGGCCGATACACCCGCAGAAGTGCTGCATTTATCTAGTGTCAACACAAGCCGTGAACAGCTTGTAGCTTTTTAAACCTCACCGGTTTTTAAACTTCAGTCTGACGTCGATCTGCTCTCAAACAGGAAACTATGAACAGACCTCCGTTAAACTGGTTTAAATTGGACAGGAACTGGAACACGATTGCTACAATAAACAACTTCGACAGTTTCCAAAAACTTATCTCAGACAATTAGAGCCTGCTATACTGTTAATACTGTGTAACTTAAAGCATCGTTCAGCTTGAAAAAAACCGTCCTTCATACTCCTTCATAAATCTTTATACGCCATCATTCACCTTCATACACATTCACATACCTTCATACGCCTTCACATTCCTTCATACACCTTCATACCCCTTAATTCTTCCTCGTACTCCTCCGTATACCCTCATACACCTTCATACCCCTTCATAATCTTTCATACCCCTTCATATACTTCATACTCTTTCATACTCCCTCATACTCCTTCAATATACCTTCATACACATTTATACCGCTTCACACACATTGATACTCCTCCATACACCTTCATATATCTTTATACACCTTCATTTACTATCATACCCCTTTATATACATTCATACACCTTCATACATCTTCATACACCTTCACACTCCTTCATACTTTTTCATACTTCTTCATACACCTTCATATATCTTCATACCCTTCATTACCTGTCTGAATACGCCTTAATACTCCTTCATACCCCTTCATATTCCTTCACACACAATTCATACACCTTTATATACCTTCATACACCTTCACACCCCTTCATACTCCCTCAGATGCCTTCATACGCTTTTACAGTCCTCCATACGCCTTCCTACGCATTCATACACATTTATACTCCTTCATATCGCTTTATATAGCTTCATACACCTTCACACCCCTTTATACTCCCTCACATACCTTCATACACCTTTATATATCCCCATACACCTTCATACTCCTTCATAAATATTCATACCTCTTCATACTCCATCATATATCTTTGTACGCCATCATTCACCTTCATACACATTCGTATACCTTCGAACGCCTTCATACTGCTTCATACACCTTCATACCACTTAATTCTCCTTCGTAGTCCTTCATGTACCTTCATACACCTTCATACCCCTTCATACTGCCTCATATACCTTCATACTCCTCAATATATTTTCATACCCCTTCATATACCTCCATACCCCTTAATACACCTTCATGCACTTTCACACTCCTTCACATACCTTCATACACCTTCATATACTTTCGTACCCCTTCATATACCTCTATACCCCTTAGCATATCTTCATACCCCTTCATCCTCCCTCACATATCTTCACACGCCTTAAGATACCTGGGTATATACGCCTTCATACTCCTTCATACACATACATTCATACTCATTCATACACCTTCATATATCTTTATACGCCCTCATTCACCTTCATGCGCATTCATATACCTCCACACACTTTTATCCTCCTTCATATACCTTCATACTTCTTCATATACCTTTATAGAAGTTCATACGCCTTCATTCACCTGCATACGCCTTTATATATTTTCATACGCCTTCATACTTCTTTATACCCCTTCATGTACCTCATACCCCTTCATACCCCTACATACTCCCTCATACTCCTTCAATATACCTTCATACACATTCATACCTCTTCATACACATTCACACTCCTCCATACACCTTCATATATCTTTATACACCTTCGTTTACCTTCATACTTCTTTATATATCTTCATACACCTTCGCACTCCTTCATACTCCTCCTTCATACTTCTTCATACACCTTCAAGTATTGTCATACCCTTTCATTCACCTTCATACGCCTTAATACTCCTTCAGATACCTCCATACCCCTTATCATAACTTCATACACCTTCATACCCCTTCATATTCCTTCACACACTTTCATACACCTTCACCTACCTTCATACACCTTCGCACCCTTTCATACTCCCTCACATGCTTTCATACATCCTTATATTCCTCCATACGCCTTCATATTCCTTCATACACATTCATACTCGTTCATATCGCTTTATATGCCTTCATACACCTTCACACCCCTTCATACTCCCTCATATACCTTCATACACCTTTTTATCTCATGCCTTGAAAAATACAGCCAATCAGAGGCCAGGATTACCGTTGCATATTATGCGGTATGCAACGGGTAATATGCAACGGGCAGTATTCCACTCTACTTTCCCGTCATTCCTTGCGCGCAACAGTTCAGTTGGGGTCCATTTGAGGACTTCCCAAAAGCCAGCTCCGAAACCTTTCAACTGCTGCGAACATTACGAACATTTCCGATCACATCCGGAAATCGTTTCCGAAAATTTTCCGAAAATTTTAAAAAGTCATAAAAACATCTAAAATTACTTTTGAACCGTTTCCGAAGTTTTCCGAAAAACTCCGAAGATTTTCGAACACTTCCGAAGATTTTCCGAAAACTTTTGAAAATCATAAAAACATCTGAAAGTTACTTTTGATCCGTTTCCGAAGTTTTCCGAAAATTTCCGAAAATTTCCGAACACTTCCGAAGATTTCTGAAGATTTCCGAAGATTTTTAGAAAATTTTTAAAAAATCATAAAAACATCTGGAAAAACTTTTGAACTGTTTCCGAAGTTTTCCAAAAGTTTCATAGATCGTTTAAGCTACTCAAAAACGGGTTTGAAGCGTTTCTGAAGTTTTCGGGAATTGGCGGAGGTTTCCGAGCTCTTCCCAAAATTTCCATAAGCTTTCCGAATATTTAGGCATGGGATAAAGTAGTTATGTAATGCTTTCTCGTGGGATACCGTGGAACATGCCACTTGTCACTTGTATTTTCATCGTATACACACTCGCCTAAGGGTAAATACGAGTGACGCATGGCATATTCCACGTTATTATATGGCTGACTGATTTCGCGTGCGATGATTGGTCAGTTCCAGGTCCGTAAGTAGACGTACGGACCTCTAGCTCTCGATCACCTTTTCAAAACCGGAAAAATCATCAAAGCCATATAATAAACATCTTATTAGCCTCGTTTGCTCGGTCCGTACGGCAAGTTATGGATCCTCGTTT
>JAOBRH010398055.1:0-18733 GCA_027575125.1 Umimayanthus parasiticus | reverse complement strand
GTCAGCACCCACTTAAAGTCGATTACAGCATTCTTAAATATTATACTTTTATGGGTGAATAAATACTTGTTGTTGTTACATATGCTATCATTGATCATTAACAACACTATGTTTCGTAGCTGCTGCTGGACAAAAGAAAAAATTTCCAGAAGGGCTCTGGCTTTTCATACGAAGTCAACACCTTCAAGAAACAGATTTTCCACACGTCCGTATGTCAACACTACTGTGTAAAGATGTTGAAAATCAAAGCTTACCTTTCAAACAGCTTGATGATGGCTTGCAGAGATGAAAGCCGGTAGATCAGAGCTGTTGCAAAACTTAGCTCCTCACCTTTGGAACCGTCAATTCTCTCTAGATTCTCCAAACAATCTGCTATCTCACACTAGAAAGTAAAGAAGGCATAATTATTTCAAATCACAACCACAGCTACAGCATAGAAAGTAATTGGTTGGTTGATTGATTTTTTTTCCCAAAAGCCACGTACGAAGAAACCCAACAAGCCAAGAATGCAATTTCACGTATACTATATAGATATCATTTCATTACCTTTTGTTTCAGCTGGTTCTGAAGAAGTTCAATTTTAAAAATCAGTCTCGGGATGAGCAACATCAGCAGAATACTGTCATTGTCCCCTGGGAATGGAAATAAGGCCACCTTATTACAACTGGTCATAAAAGGCCGCAGCAAATTATTTGCGATTTGGAAACAATCGCAAAGAAAATCTTGAAAATTAGTTATCGTAATCAATGGGTGTTTTTACACTGCGTAGCTAAGCAAACTCAAGTCGACTTAAGTCTTGCTCAGCAAAAAATCCATTGTAAACACTCCAAAAAAGATGTTATAAGTTACTTTACTTAGCAAATTAGTAATTATCGCTATTATGTGGTGTAGATGGAGCATGAAACTGCAGTAATGAAGCGCATTTGCATCGGACACTTCAAACGATGCTAAGCAAGTTTCAAGCCAAGAAAGACCAGCCTTGAACACGACTTATGGATCCCAAAACAAAGCAACTCATTCAGAGATATAACATTCTCCTTTTGTCCGCTTGTCAAAATTGTTCGAATGGTGTCATGCATGCACGAATAAACTGCGCGTCCAGGCGAACATTTCTCACGTTAATACTCATTGCAACCTTATACCAGTGAAGGCGAGGACGTCCAACGTCAAAATATTATAAACTATAATCCGGGCACTCAGCACAGCTTTATTGATAACTTTGGGTAGTTTAAAAAAAAACGTTGCTCAGCATGTTAAGCAAATTTGACCCGGCGGTGTGAAGCTTAGCGAACGTTTTTAAAAATTGGAACTTTAAATATCACAGAATTGTTTTGGTTCGAAGTGTGCAGTTTGTTATCGCATAAAAATCTCTTTCGGGTGTTCGCTTTGTCTTGTCGACTTTATTGGAACATTTTACAGGATTACAGGAATACACAAAACAAACACAACACCCCGGAATAGAAAAACGGTAAGAAGCCCAGTGAAGAAAGGCGCGAAAGGGACTCGGGGTCGCAAGTAAGGTGCAAAGTATTGCAATGAATGGGTGACGTTTAACATGGGTTCCCAAACAACAAAGTTCCTGCACCTGATAACTCACAAGATGTAGTACCTCTTTTTCAACGACTTCAGTTTGAGATCCGAATTTGGAAAATTTCGGACCTACTTTTTCTACAATCTTTTAATCAAAAATTACAATACGGGCCAACTGATGTAACCTGATATAAAATAAAGAAACATTTTTTTATACACCCCTTTATAATCTTCAACCCTTGACCGTGAGAAACGATACATTTTTTGGCAACAAAGACCTCAAGGATAAATTTTAGTCAATTTTCTAGAGATAATTTTCAAGGCCTAAAAACTATACATTCAAAAAGAAGACTTTTCAAGATAACGCGGGAACCTGGCTTTACTGTGACGTGAACGTGAGAAACGATACATTTTTTGAACACAAAGACCTCAAGGATAAATTTTAGTTAATTTTCTAGAGATAATTTTCAAGGCCGAAAAACTACACAATCAAAAAGAAGACTTTTTAAGATAACGCGGGAACCTGGCTTTACCATGACACGACCGTGAGAAACGATACATTTTTTGAACACAAAGACCTCAAGGATAAATTTTAGTCAATTTTCATAAAGATAATTTTCAAGGCCTAAAAATTACACAACCAAAAATAAGACTTTTCTAAGACTCCGGGGGAACCTGAACAACAAACGCTTCAAGGTATAAATTCTGAAGTGTATGATTTACCTCCTCTCCTGATGAAGGACTCGGGCAGGAAAGCGCTTAGCATCTTGATCTGTTCGTTGGCTTGCTCCAACTCAAACTTACGGAGCTCAACATCCAGAGTCTAACAACATGTCAGAAAAAAAAGAACCTTAGACCGGAAATAACATACACGGCAGTTTCAAATGAGTTTTCTAAGCAATTTTCACATAAAAATTCTTCCTCAGAGTTAACTGATTAATAACTGTTTATGCACGTTTTTGCGACATGACTGTTTTCCTTGGGAACATGGCAAGTCGAGACTATTGGTCTTGTTTATTCAAATTTGGATTGTGGACCGCACTGAATAACACTCCAGTGACCCTTCTCTTGTGCTAATTGTGCACAGTTTCAGTCGAAAGCATGGTCCAATTGGTAAAAAATTGACTGGTTGGGAAGCTCAACAAATTTCAAAGACAGTGTACAAAGCTGCTTTGTTTTATGTTGAATAAACCGTGACCCTGCACATTGTTTTGTTGAATGTGTTAGTCAAAATGCTTTTACTGGTTAGTTGCAAATATGCATATCAATACCTTTTGTGTCTTGTGCAGGGTCAAGGCCAACGAACAATAGAAAAGGAGAACAAAAACATACAACAAAGAAACTGCTGAGTTTCATAACCAGTTCGCTCTATCAACTATGCTAAAACCTGACTGCCAACTAGGAAGTCTCGTTTTAAACCCCATCCTGGTCCGCGAGACCTAAACTTTTGGGCGACCTTCTTCGCTACACCGGGTCTTAAAAGAGCGCACGCACTTTGGCTTTATTTAAGCCGGAGTAGGGTAATACCGGTGTTGTGGTCTGTTAACCGAGGGCATAACTGAATTTCTCATACAGAAATCATCGTGAACTGCTGACAGCGGTCTGGTCAAGACCCTAAAACACTAAACCATGCTTTTGTTGTTTCAAAAACAGGTTGCTGAAAAGCACTGCGGGGAACATCCTGAAATAAACTGTAACTGACTGGTTTTATCTCTGTGGTCTGTTAAAGGGGAAGGGAAACTTGTCTTATTCCCAAGAAGAACAGGCGTAACACAAAAACATGCACAAGCAGTTATTAATCCGTTCTACCAATGAGGATGAATTTTACATTCGAAAACATTCGGAAAATTCATTTGAAACCTTTATCCATATATTTGGAACATGGCAAACACCATGAAAGGATTTATTGGTTTGCGTCATTTAAACAATCCTTTCCTAGCACCCAGTACCTTGGCATGGGACTTGACCTCGGCCAGTTTGATCTTGATGTCCATAATCTCTGGCGAGGGAATGTCGGCGATCTGCTGTTTCTCACTATCCTCTCGCTGATCCTGTAGCAACCGGTTACTTTCCTATAACAATAACTGATCACGTTAACTTTCTCCTTACTATACGCCATACGTTTCTTATAAAGCTATTAGAGATAATTTATTAGTTTTAACAACTGGTGTCAGCGGTTTGAAGATTTGGCCAAAGGGGTATGCAAATCGATGCAATCCAACACATGTTTTCCTTTCAATCTTGCATCATATTTGCTAGGACTTGTGCGGTGGGTGGCCAAATGAACTCACCCTTCCTTTGCAAGTCAAATAAACTTTGAAAATTCGCTTTGGCTTACGTCCAAATCAGAGTCCGATCAAAGTCACAACAAATCACTGCAAGTCGAATTAAGCTGGCGCAAGTTCATGCAAGTTGGTGCAAGTTCATGCAAGTTGGTGCAAGTTCATGCAAGCTGGTGCAAGTTCATGCAAGCTGGTGCAAGTTCATAAAAGTTGGTGCAAGATCATGCATATATTAGTGGTGCAAGTTTGTGCAAGCTGGTGTAAGCTAATGCAAGCTGGTGTAAGTGCATGTTCATGCAAGCTGGTGCAAAATCATGCAAGCTGGACTGGTGCAAGTTCATGCAAGCTGGTGCAAGTTCATGCAAGCTGGTGCAAGTTCATGCAAGCTGGTGGAAGTTCATGCAAGTTGGAGCAAGCCTATTCAACTTAGTGCAAGTGCTTGGAAGTTAGTAAACTGCATGCAAGTTAGTACAAGTCCATTTAAACTGGTGTAAATCCATGCAGGATAGTGCATTTATATAAACTGCAAAATAATTTAAGTAACGATATTTTGACACATCCATACCAAGAAATGCTGAAAGTTTAAGAATGGATAGAAAATAAACACAAATCTTTGAAATTATTGAAAAAATATCTGATACGAACTTACCTGAAGCTTTGTCACAAGTTCTCTGAACTTTGCGATGGTCTGTTGATAGTCCACGATGGATTCCTGGGCTGCCTCAAGCTTTTGCTCTGCCTGGATGTTTAGAAACAAAAGATTGTTACAAACAGAACCAACAGTTGGAGACTTTCTTGGGAAGAGTATTAGTCATACATGTAAGTAAGCAGACTGCAAGAACAGTTGGTAAGATCTCTGACTGCCAACCAGAAGGTTCTGGGTTCATTCTCCGACCTAGTCTAGGGTTGAACTTTGCGTGGCCTTCTTTCGCCACACTGTCCGTGGACAGGGACGTTAAGCCGTTGGTCTAGTCTGTCGACGTTCTATCGGGGGACTTAAAAGAACCCACACACTTGTTGATAAAAGTAGGCTAATGCCGGTGTTGTGGACTGTCACACTCCTGTTATTAGCGTACATTGTAAGCTACTCAAGGAGTTAAATAAACAAGAAAGAAAGGAGACACTCAGTTTAGCCCTTCGTGGAGAGAAAAATTATATTTAGCTTCCAACTTTGTGAATAGCCACGGAGAGCTTGTCCTAAATTCATAAAAAGGGGCAAGAGACTGCAAGTGTTGCGAGAGGGAACTATTTCTTGATGAAAAATAAAAAGGCAACATAAATGAACAAATAGATTGAGAACACTCAGGCTGAAAGTTGGTCAACAAAGTACCGTATACATAAAGACAAATTCAGCCTGACAAATGAGAAAATGTTCGTATTTAAAAATATGTGCCACTTAGATTAAAAAGCCTACACTGTACTAGGGCAGATGAACATTGCACACACCTGTAGAATTTCACAACAGGTAAGGTTAATTAGTATCATCCATTTATTAAATAAAAAACTGTGACTGCACACTAATTTCGTCTGTTAGTAGTCTGTGCTGTTTTTAATTTCCAGAGACAATTCTAAGAACACTTTACTACACAAACTAATAAGGGGAACAATTTAGCTCCCTGATGATGACTTTTTAGTCGAAAACGTTTGGATTTTAACTTTTTGATATTTTATCAAACTTTTAGCCTCTTATTATATTTTATCAATTCAAGCGACTATTATGACAACTTAGTAAAATACTTTTAAAAAAATT
The DNA here is from genome assembly GCA_027575125.1 of Umimayanthus parasiticus. NCBI lineage: Eukaryota > Metazoa > Cnidaria > Anthozoa > Zoantharia > Parazoanthidae > Umimayanthus > Umimayanthus parasiticus. Next base: position 13,171 of record JAOBRH010398055.1, on the reverse strand, counting down.
ACTTGATTGGAGTCAACAAATGACTCGAGATCTCATCCATATTTAGAAGGAGTGCTTAAAATTATCTTCTCATTCTTATTCAGTATCCGTTTCACAATAAATCGTTGCCCATTCCTTTTTCCCAGTTCGTACCTCTCGAACCCTGTTAGAACCTAGGTCCAGCTCCTCCCTCAAGTCAGACTCGGTTTGAATGTGGGTTTCCTCAAGTTCTTCATTCAAGTCACGAAGGGCTTCCTTTCAAGGTGAACACAGAATCTGTATCAGGACTGTGCGACGTAAAGTGCCACAGACTTATAAAGTCCACCCAGGCTAGAATGTATATATAAGTCCATCTACTAACCAACAAAAATAATATTCTGGTTATAAGCCCAACCCCCGGATATAAGCCTCACATTTATGGGTCTATCTAATAAACGTCAGTTATAAAGACCACAATTTCACATCAAAAATTAGGAAGTTACAGGTACAAATGGAGCTTGGAACAACAATTTTCATCATAATACATACATTAATTGACCATTACAGGCTTTTCTATCAATTGAAAGTTTTTGTTGTTGTGACTCATGCAAAATATATTTTAAGACATCAGTATATATGCCATGATATGTTAGTTTTAATTTCTCAGACATTATCCGCTTATGAGCCCTACCCACATACCATTTAAAAACCCACCAAAAACCCTGGATGATGAACCTACATGTAAGCCCAGGGGTAACACGGTATCACATTCTTGAAAGTTAATATGCAGACAGCTACTCGTTAGCAGGTAAGTGTACAGTGCAGTTCAAGTACTTGAGTAACCGCAAATACTGACCAGGTCCTGCACAGTTTCTTTGAGTTGTTGTATTTCTTCCTCCAGTTCCAGGTTCTTGTCTGTCAGTGTCTCCACCATCTCCTCAGCACCAAGAGCAGTGTCAACCTAAATGAGGTATAATCAAAGTCTCTGTTTCTTCAGTGCATAGGTATACAACCTGCTTGCAGATACTCTACAGCAGGCCTGAGGTATCTTCCTTAGAAAAGATACGCAGAGCTCTGCAACGGATAAATCTCTTACTGATCTAAGCTCAAGACCCAGCTTTCTAAAAACTATTCAGACTAGTTTGTTCCATTATTTACTTCAACCAATTTTTGGATAATAACAGGATGACTTTTAGTAAACTAGGTAAATCCAATTTAGGACTGTAATTGTAAGTTGTGAGTATTGAACACTGTAATATCTTTCTTTATCTTGAAATTGAAAACAATATTGGATAGCGCTCTACAAATAAAGTAATATTGTAATTGCTGTGGAGATCCACTCATCCAGGTAGAGGTAATAACAAAAAGGTTTAAACTTTTCCTGAATGTAATTTGTGATCTTGTTCATCCCGACTGTGGTGTTGTTCCGGGACCTGGGGTTATGTGTTGATGTGCCTCACTATCATGTTGTTCCAAATGGGTGGTAGATAATCACAGTTTAGTGATAGGCGGAGTGCCCGTAGATAGATAGCCTCTTTAACCCCCCTTTCGAAGCATTTTGGCTCCACTGTTAGGATCTTTGTCTCCTCGATATGGACTGTGTGCCCCTGGCAATCAGTATGGATGTGCATAGAAACTTCTGAAGTATTTGAGCTAGGGTGTCAGTGCTCCTCAAATCTAGCCTTCAGAGACCTCTCTGTCTCCCTCACACAGTCTGCCTCACATGTTGAACATGAAATACGATATACTAGCTGGGCCCATCACTCTTGTCTTGGGGATGGGGTCTTTGACATGGAATATTGTCTTTATTGAGCATTGCAGTGTAAAATGTTTCGATGTCATTTCCCTGAACTGTGAAAACCAATGCCTATATTATTATTATTATTATTTTCGTGATAGGTACCTATGGACTAGCAGCTTATGATCAGTGTGCACATCAGGTTTCTGCACTTACGTTTTAAAGATTACTAATTACAACTCTTTGATATTGATGTTTTTAAAATTGTTATCTCCTGCAAATCCACAGAGGGTTTGTGCACGAATACAAAAATATAATTTAGATTTCAAAGGACAATATAGAGAGCTTGAGATGATTCTTCAAGAGTAACCTCAAACATGTGCATGCAAAACTTACTTTTTTCAAATGCCACCAAGGGTGTCAAGCATAAAAAATCGTGACAATTTTTCTTATCAAACTTTGCCTCCTGATAGTATCATATATTGTATATATTTATACTCTTACTAAACTTATTACTAAGATTGATTTCAAAATGTTGTAAAGATCTTTAAACCCTATTAAATTTAACAATTATTCCACGAACGCACGTTGGATATGAGCTTTTAGATAGCTGATGAGGTGCGGAGCATCGAGTCGGCTATCATAAGCTCATATCCAACAAGCATGAGTGGAATAATTGTTTTATCAAATAGCAAACACTGGATAAAAATATCTCAAATTTTATTTTCTACCGATTTGAGTTTTCGGCCATTTTGAGGGAAAATTGTACTTGATAAAATTGCCAGTTTCCATATTTGGACAAACTACAGGATATAGGATTTATACCATGAGTAGAGAACCAATCAAATTACCAGAAATTCAATATCCAGTGTTTGGTATTTAATAAATACATAATTATATACAAATTCTTGACAAAGTACCTGTTCCTTGAATTCTGCAAGGGCTGCTTCTACATCCTGGGGCAGAGAAAAGCAAAATTAACGATAATTATACATAATCAAAATGAGTATAAAACATTTCAAACTTAAATTAGACACCTGCTCTAAAGTACTCAATTGTTATTCTTCAAGCGGTTCCCTTGATTAATAGAACTACCGTACATCCTTAGAACTCAAACCCTGTATAATTAATTATTATGTTAAATCCAAAAACCCATTTAAATCCCCTATTAACTAAATTGTAATCATAAATTTTTGTTATTATTATCATTATTATTGAATATATAGTTATTACATAATGACTGAATTATTCACACAAGCGGAAAGATTACAAAAAAGTATAGAAAGACTAAGAAAATATTTTAAATCCTTGTTGTCGTTATAATGTTATAATATAATCTCTTTTCTCTTGTTTGTTTTCATCACTGTTTGAAACTTACTAATCTCTTTATCTTTTCTCCCTTTTTCTGTTAAATATAATCTCCTCACATACCAATCAAAACATACATAATCAAAATAGAGTTCTGGTTGTCTGGCTTGTATAGCTCTTATGGTTATTCCAGGCAATCAGCACCTACCCACTAATTAACTAACAAATATTATTGTAAACTGTCAAATATGAGGTGAAATATATTTCTTTGTCGTTGTTGTTGTTGTCATTGTCAAGCACACAGAACAAAAAATATACTTCGCAGTATCTCAAACACTTGTAACAAACCTGCAGATCTGACGAAAGTCTGTCCCTCTCAGTCTGTAGTGTTGTGTTAGTGTTCTGCACGTCCTTCACTTGCTTCTGTAGCGACTGAACTTGGGCTTTGTCACTCACTTGAACCTCCTTCAACCTTTGGACACAAACTCACAAACATTACTTTCACATGTAAACAAGTTTAAAACTATGTACAGAAATTGTCAACTTTGGAATTTTCCGAATTACAGACAAATTTTTATTAGATTATTGCTCACAGGGATTCAAGGTTTATTATTTTCAAGAGCTTCCAATCCTCTACAGGTACATGTACAGCAATAGAATAATTTATAAGTCAAAAGGCAAAAGTCATACCTCATAATTGCCTCCTTCAAACGACTGTTCTGTTGTTCCATCTGTTTAATTTGAGCATTGGCTGCAGCACCCTCCATACCTGTGCACGTCAAATGCAAGAAGTACTTACAGACTGATCCTAAATTACATCCATGGGCATGTGTGCAAATGTGGCAAGGTGAATATTCTCACTGACCACCAACACTAAGGAAAATAATTATTTTGGCACCATAAATGCATTTAGTATTTGCCAAACAAGTAAATCGCACTTTACATGCGCTCTGATTGGACAATAACAAGTATATATCCACTGCTATTTTGTACATTTTAGCATTCATGTGTCACAGTGCACTCGCTTTTTTTCAGATACAAGGCATTTTTCACTATTTTAGACCATTTGAAACTGAAATTCGTCATATGTATTCACTGACTGGGCAAATACTAAAACAATTATCCCCCTCAGTGTCAGTGACCAGCTATGGATATTTACCTCACCGCTTTGCGGCTTGGTAAATACCCAATGCTAGTCACCTCCACTTCAGGGGATAATTGTATAGTATACCAACAAAATAATGAATAAAAGTAAAAAAGATGAAACTTTTCAAAATTCTGGATGGGATTGAATAGAAACACAGAAACTCCTCCAATAACACTAATCGACATGTTTTCTCACACAGATCTGTGCTCACTCATGTCCGCTCAGAATAGCAACAGACTTTCAGAGCTCAAGCAGCTATTGTAGTCAGAGCATTGATCACTGGTTAACAATAATTATATGCTATTGGAGGGCATTTAGAGCTGGAATTGCCAATCGGAGCACTATCTGCTGGTTTGTTATATACTAATTTACATATTGAGAGCAACGAATCTATAGAAAATCCTGATGCATACTTTTTCAACCCTCATGCAGCTAAGATGCTCTCAGAAGCTAAACCTAAAAAAACTATGGATATAAACTGCAATTTCCAGAGGGGAGGTGATGATCAAGCAAGATCCTCCCATTGTGGGGGAGGGGGCGGGGGATATGCACATGTACTGTATGGCTGTTTTATGGAACTGCGCAGTGTCATTAGATGTACACTGTACACACTGCTCATGACTACTAGTAAAACTCGCCTCCTTCACTGATTTCATTCTTCAGGATTTCAAGATCCAGGGTCACCTCCTCAACTTTGTCCTTCAACTGTTCATTTTCTTGCTGCAGAGCTTCAAGCTACAAAGAGCAAACAAGTCGATATATACTGTACCTGTGAGTACATGTACAACTTGTAACCTAGAACTGTGGGCCCAGTTGTTCAAAGACTGATAAGCAGTAAACCCAGTGTAGAACTGATTGCGCTTTGAACAACTGGCTGTGGTGTCCAAAGCAGAACTTTATCTTTTTCGAAATTAATTCATTTGGCACTACCAAATTCTTGTAATTGCGATCAAACCAGTGACACACACCCGACATTTGTTGCATGGATTCATACAGATCACATTACAGCCTAAATATAGTTATTGATTAATAAAATTAATCATTGAATGAGTACAATTTATTAATAGGTTTACAACAAATCACATATTTTGTTAATGAGTTTAAAGGCAACTTGGGTAAAAAAACAAGATTGCACTAAACACTGTGAATTCTTCCAAAAACACAAATTACATAGATCTTTAATAGTTGTACTGTCTTACTTAATCATGCTTGATCTCCCAGAAACATGGGGTTTAATGTACAAAAAATTATGTCTGCATGGATTGATACAATATCTTTACATTTAAAAGATACAACTCAGATTTCAAGTTGACAGCTCTCTGTTATTAAACACACTTGCAATTTTCCACTGATATTTCGTAATAACTTTATTATTCATACAAGCTTCCATAATACACTTTCCAAAAGACTTTTTAGCCAGTGTTTATAAAAGAAGTACTGATCTTAAAAAAAGTCAAATTCACATGTTGACCACCTATTTTAATAATAATGAAATGTGTAATAAACAACAAAATGAGCAACAGAAACCTTTAACTATATATAATTTATAGGTCTCATCCTGATAATGAAACAAAATATACATGATCAGTGACATGTAACCAACCTTCTCCTCTGCCATTTCTTTGTCCAGTGTGGCCATCTCCACTGCTTCCTGCAGCTCTGTCAATTCGTCAGTGTGTGTGTCCTTGTTTTGCAGGGCATCTTTCAAATCCTGTGACATAGCTCCTTGTTATAAGAATTTACTGATGAACGGTACTTAAACAAGGTCTACAGTATGAACTTTCTCTCTTTTTTAAAAATAATTTTATATAATTTTTAAACTACATCGCATGATGTTATGCTTCACATAGTCTGTGATCAGTTTCTCACACTTGGAATTATTCAGAAAACTTGTAAATAAAAAATGCTTAATATGTTAAGTAGTGTAAATCAGAACAAGTACATGTACTGGTCTGGACAGGTAAACTTTGAGAAAAGAAAAAAATCCAGTATTCTAGTCAGCTTTTAACAGAATACATGTCCTGGCAAAAATGGAAGTTGTAATCTTTGGTGAAATTGCACCAAGAATCTATAAAAATAATGATTTAACACCATGAATGAAAATATCATGATTTAGACCATGCCAACTAGGAAGACACATCAATTATCAAGAAAATAGTATTTGAATAGCATAATAGCATATGAATGAATATTTTTTCATTGTAATTATACATTAAGTAAGAAGTGATTTGAGTTAATGATTTGATTGGCTGAAAGAAGCAATAACAGAAAATGTTTACACTCTTATATTATTTTGAATCACTGAAAAACAAACTAAAGTGTCACAGATTCTTAATACTTGTTTGTGGCTCAAATTTGCAAGGCTTCGTGTGCATTTAGTTCAATCTGTTAAGAAATTAACACATTAGACATTATCTGGGTTTATGATAACAGTTATGCATTCTAACAACAACATAATTGTAACATGATTTAATATTCTCAAAGTTATGTATTGAAAACAATGCAAATGTTTGGATATATAAGAAAGTTTCATTATCTTTTAAAAGTTGAAATACACTATATAACTCATCTTGTTAGAATTCATAACTGAGGCTTCAAAAATATTATTTTTGAAGAAAAAATAAAAACCTCCCAAATCACCACTCAGGCACTTACACTAACCAAGATCAACTTTGTTCAAAAAAAATATTACTATTTATAGTTAGTACATATTCATTACTTTATAGACAATCCATTTAAAGTAATACACTTGATCATGATAGCAATGGATTAAACTGATGATCCTGGCATAATATAACCTGTTTTACAACTGAGTAGCAGCTACATGACAGTGTACATATAAACTGTACTAGCTAGGTCTGAAAGTTCTGCCAAAGATAGTTTTGTAGAAACCTTCCAATGATGACTGGCTTGAATTTAAATGACTTATTGAAAACGTGCATAGAGACTACTGATCTACAGTTTTAAAAAATTCCCCCAAATTCAAAATGTTTCAGATTAAAATTATCACTAAAAATAAAATAATAGACTTGAAAACCTAAAGGCAATTGAAAATATACATCAGGCCCAAGGCAAAAAAACAAATAAATTATAATAATTATAATTAAATTATCTAAAATGCAACTGGAAGACACAAGTTTAAAATTGAATTCCTCTACTTGCAGCTCTAGACTGTCAGATTTTATGCACATTTTTGTATGTACAGTGCATGTATATCAAAGCTCAAAAGGCCTGAAATATCAACGTTCAGAATGCTTAGCTAGTATTTAGGCCATCTGTTTGAATTTCACAAAATCACTTCGAACTGACAGTAGGAAGTTACTGTACAGTTCCACATATAACCAAGCAACCAATCACTGCAGCAGAGACACTGATGCACATGATTTAACAAGCACTTTTCCAACTAAAGAACACAACTTTGGCTGATGTGTTAACTATGCCATTAATTCTATTAATTCTAAGGACTGAAATAAAGCATCAAAACAAACTTTGTTGAAATATGAATTAATTTATCAACATGTATGCCCCAAGAAGAAGTTGCCACGACTACACAGTCATACACAATCTATTATAACTGCAATGATTTATTTTATTGGACCTTTTCTGACTTTTCTTTCTTAGTCAGAATAATATCTAAAACTATTATTTAAAACATGTACACATTTATAGCCATTTCAATAGAACACGTTGTTTACTCTACTATCCAAAGCTTTTCCTTTACATGTACATGTATGTAAAACATGTAATATTTTATTTGTGAGAAAACTTCTAATTAAAAGAATAAATTAATAAAAATAATTTTATATTTGAATAAGTCTGCAAATCTCTCAATTAGATTTATTCCTACAGGTATCAAATTCTGATTGACGCATGAAAGATACACTGTAGTACCTTTTGGTTGCCAGTAACAGTAGAAACAAAGACTATTGAGTACTTCCAAGCACCATTGAAATGCGACTAAAGCCATTGATTTAATTTGGGACAACAAATACAAATGTAGCCCCCAGTATTTTTTAAGTGCTTGTAAAATTTGGCCCTTGCTTGAAAGAAATTTAAGCAATTGCTCGCAGTGTTTGCATCAAAAGCCAATTCTTGCAACACTCACTTTTTCACAGCTCCCCAAAAGTAAGAGTGCAACCTTGTGCTTGCAAAAAATGAATAATTATAATGGCCATACTTGAACACACTCGTCATTCCAACTGGTACCCCAGTAATTTAACTCCCTCCCTCTTTTGCTAATTTACTTGAACAATTGAAAAAGAGCTGCATATGTTCTTAGCAATTACCAATTTTTAAAAAAAATCAATTAAAAATAAAAATAAAAATGATATCATCTGCAGCGTGTAAAAAAAAATGACACGTCAAATAATCCCTCAAACCTGTATGTCTTTAGAGGTATATGATGTAACCAACTTGGCAAAATAAAATGAGCCAGATAGAAGAACAAAATTACCTTTTTAGCAGAAGATAGCTGATTCTGCAAATCTCGCTGAGCTTCTTGCCATTTGGATTTGTACTCTATCATCTGCAAGGTACATAATGAAGTCATAATCAGTGAGCAGTAGACAAACTGAAAATGAGTCACCCAGTAATACTTAATTTAACTAAATCATGTCCCTTGTTCAAATATTTCAAACACAGATAAAACTTTTCAAGTTTACATCGTTTTTATTTTGAAAATATAATTCTCAACTTATAATGCATTCTGATATAATTTTTCTGATATAATTTTATACATGTAAAAAATCCCTTTGATTAAAATAATTATATAGAATGTTTTCTAAATAAGAAATTTTTATTTACTAAATGAATGGTTATTGACAGGTGTGAGTAGTCAAAACTGGTACAAAAGTTGGGATATTGTTGAGATGAACTTTGCACAACCATCTCTCACAATGGGACTTGCAAGGATTACTGTAAGAAAAATTGAATGGGTAAAACTGAAATTTCAGATAAACATGACCAAGTCTCATGTCTAAAATTAAAAACTCTGGAATTCATAATAATAATTGAAGCAATATTTATTAAATTATTCATTAATTTTTATTGCACATTCTCCATAGTTACATAACATTATTAATCTTGATGAAATGCACATTACCATATATTTAGAAAAAATTATCTTGACTACAGTGTTGCTATTTACAATACATTTATTATATTATTATTTTGAAGAAGAGACTTTTTTTAAAATATTTAATATCTACATTGTAATCTAAATCTAACATTTTAAATTCAGACTTTGCGTTCCTAATCTGAGTTGGAAGCGGAAATCCATAGTTTTGGGGTTGTTGCCTAAATTAATACATGAGTGCAATAAAGCTGAATTTTAACAGTTTACAAGCATTAATCTTTAAAAGTTTAACCATTCATAGTTTTGTGCAAACACAATGACCATGGACTAGTTTTTAAAAACTGTTACTTCTAAAAAAAATAAACAAGAATAGCCCAACATAAAATATGTAGTATCATAAATTAAACCACACTGATTTTAAACTCTGCATGGACCTCAGACCAAAGCACATATTTAATTAATATGTACAACATTAGCTGAACAAGGATGAAACTTAACACATTAAAATTGAACCCTGAAGTGCCTAAAGATTGTAAGGCGATGCTGAAAACAGGAATTAAAGAAAACTTTTTCTTTTAATCATAACACTAGAAAAAAATGTAATTAATTAAAAACAGCTTTTGTGTGAAAAAAGAACTGCATGAAATTCATACTACCAATAATCACACCTAAATTTAAATTACTGTTAGTATAGGATATGAAAAAGAAAACCATTATGCTTTTATCTTTAGAGTTGCTTTAAAAGTTATACAAAAAATTAGAAAACAACTTATACAATAATGCAGCAACTTTTTCTCTGGACTGATTTTGAAAAATATATACCACAGGTTAGTGAACCAAATCATAATTGGTTAATGAAAGGAGTAAAACTTCATAACATAAAATTATACAGCAAGTACACTTTAACTGTATTCTAGTTGTACAATCAGGGACAGTTTTTCATAGGGCATATAATGTTAGAAAAAAACCAAAATTCAGATGAATATTGCAACCAAAAACAGCTATAGGACTGATTCAAAATATTTGTGTGCTGATGGTACAGAGTGCAGAACTACAACAAAGTAAAAACACAAGGCATAAATGTTAGCACAAGATACATTCACAAAAATGAGCCAAATGGTATTATTTAAACACTCAAAATTATGATTTAAAGAAAAATTAGAGACTGAACTACTGACTGAACATTTTAAATAGAAATATTTAAAATACATTATACCTAAAATCGTAGCATTTTGGTTTAACAAGTGAGCCTTGGAGCTTGGCTTCTATGTTATTGTGTGCTGAATGGATGGGCTGTTTACTTAAACACAGCTGTTGTTGCCTCTTTTGCAGTACCAAGGCAACTCAATAATTATAATTTTATATGCAAATCTCCGGACATGAAAATTAAATACAAACTCATATATTCATTGTATTGGTCTAAAACCATGAATTTTTCCTTTTACATTCAACTTCAGACATACTGCTATTCATTTAACTTGCAAAGATACTGAAATCAAGGTAAGGCAAATCAAAAATATTTTCCTTTTTAATAACTGGTGGTTAGAATAACAAATAGTTGAATTCAATAAATCCCTGTTAGTGCCTAAATCAGATATTTTGCATTTAAAATAATCATCAACAGTCAAACATTTTGAATGGCTGGAAATTGTTCCCAAAATAATTGTTAACCCATTCACTTTGAAAAGTGCAAAATGATGAGTGGCAAGCTTTTCAATTTAAGTCTTGTTAAATGTTTGCATTCAGGAGTTATAGACTGAAATGAATGCACCAATTTCTTTGACACTGACCACAATAAAATTATAAGAATGCTAGCTGCAAAGTTTAAATAAATATTCCTTAAATGCGCAAATTTATTTGCATGTTTTAATACTGTTTAGTTTACTTAGTAGTTTTAAAAAAAAAATCCTTGATATTGTTACCAAAAACAAACACTATATAGTACTAACATGACTGTACAATACACAAATTTAAGTGTCATTCAAGTTGTAAGCTCTACAGATATTGCAATTTATTCATGGAGTCACATTTTCTCCCGAGATTTGCAGATAGAAATCTGGATTCAGCAGGAATATAAATTATTTTGTAATATAAACCTGCAGCAGTTTTTGTAAATTTCTGCAAAAGCTATCTTTGACAGAAAATGTGTCAAAATCCTCCATAAATATTATTTATGGCAAGATCTGTCTCTGATCTTCCCGGTGAGGAAATGTGTTAGAGTATGATAACCATGTGATGTACACACATGAGGGGTAAGGGAATATAAACATGTACAATGTATACAAGGTCGCATCCCTCTTTCTCCCAGCTTTGACCCTTGGTAACCAAACTATTCCTCCTCACAAATTGGTCAGCCAACACAGGGAGAGAAAGATTTTTAAAAAATTAATGGTTACAGACTGATTTATAAAAAAGCTACTGGTCTATAATAGTCTTTATAATAGCAGCTTTGGACTGGCTAATTACCTTCCATTGCAACAACAATGTTTTGATTAAGAACTATTGCTATGACAACAGTCTTTTGACAGCAACATGCATACAATTATGCACTGTATCATCCATTATTAATCATTGAAAACTGCCAATGATTAAGCAAAATTGCAGCAAATTTCTTGGAAAACAACAAAACATGAAATATGAATGATACAGTCAGGAATATTAAACACAGAAATACAAAATTATCTTATAGGCTGAGCATGTTTTATCAAAAACAATAAATTCAGTTAATATTTAATTTGCATGATCATTCATATACTATATATTTTTCTGTACAATGTCAGTGACAGGAATAATTGTGTGCGATGATGTCACCTACATGTAATTAAAATTTTATGCTAAACAATGACTGCGCCTTTATTCAGACTAGTTACAGGTAGGTCTGTACTATAAGTTTCACTTTAATTAATTGCTTCAAGTTTTAGATTTTACATTCATTGTCCGCTACAAGAGAAATACATTTTATTACTAGTTACAGTAGTAGGCTGTGATGGTCCATTTCTCATGTACTGTACATGAATGCACAGGATAATACATGTAGATTGTGATTGTGGCACCTTGATACAGTAGATGCTGCCTACATACTATTATTATCAGTCGCATATTACACACAGCCCTACTACTGCTTAGGGGGCGGGACCATTTAACTTTTGGAAGTGGGCTCAGGGTGACTTGCACCATAGAGCAAGGAAACAATTCATCCTCAACAAGCTCAATATCATGCGACACTTTTTGACTGGAAAAAAATACCTGCCTTGTTTATGATTACTTGTTTGCACTGACCAATTCTTCGACCCACCCCCCCCAAAAAAATAAAAAATAAAAAAATATAAAAAGTTGAATGATCCACCCAGGCTACGGCTGACTGATTTCGCGTGCTGTGATTCAAGGTCAATTACAGGTCCATAAGTAGCCATACGGACCTCTAGCTCTCGATCACCTTTTCAAAACTGGAATAAACAACAAAAGCCATATAATAAACATCTTATTAGCTTTGTTTGCTCGGTCTGTATGGCAAGTTATGGATCCTCATTTTTTTCCTTTCTTGTTTTCATGGCCCGTGTGCTTCACACTTGGGTCATAAATGGAAGGAAAAAACTTGGTCCATAACTTGCCGTACGGACCTCGCACTCGGCTAATAAGAGGTGTATATCCCGGGGGGGGGGACTCCCATATAAAATGGACGGGGATGCTCGTCGTCTCGCTTAGGGGTGTAAATTTCAGATTTTGGTCTCGCTTAGGGTGTTCTGGGCAAAATGTTATTATTTTTAGCCGTCAAGGTCTCGTTTAGGGTTGCACGCGAAGAAATAACAAAAAAGAAAGAATTTTGATTCTTTATATTTACTCGGTTCATATAAACAATAAAGTACACTGTAACAAAATGTCTTTGTCTATTGTTTTACAAGAGTGTAATACGAAACTCGGCGGCTTACACAGAACGGTTATTTGA
>JAOBRH010397944.1:0-11296 GCA_027575125.1 Umimayanthus parasiticus | reverse complement strand
AGATGTTTTAGGCGTGGTGACGAAAAGATTGCGGGCTGTTGAGGGCAGTTTTTGTTCCAAAATGAGTTTGTTAACGGCGTCTTTGACAATTTTTTGATTAGCTTGTGTGAGATCTTTGTTGACAATCTAGGATTAACTCTGATTTACAGTGTTTTGTACATCATGAATTTACGATTTGCATTTATGTGATGAAAGTTCGTCGGATTGTGCATTGTTGTCAGGAAGTTTAGAAGGTTGGGATTTTTGAGTTTTGGAGATTTTCGAAATAATTTGGTTGTGTTGATATTTTATCCCTTTCATGCCCACCAAGTTTATCAGCATCTGTGCTCTCCTCACATCAGTATAAATTAAGTTCGTTGTAAGAATAAAGCGATTGAGCAAACACGCTAAGTGGAACAGCGTGTTCTCCCGCCCACTTTATAGCAAACGTGTAGGGATTGATAATGCGATTTTAGCAACACATCAATGGGCAGTTTTTGGAGTGAATGGTCATGGTATTCCTTCTGGTCAGTAGTATTAAGGTCTTTCTGGTCGGTAATATTAATGCCATTCTTAATTCTTGCTCTTTTAGGCTCTACTTGCGAAAGCTGTGTTTGATAATATCGCCGATGCTCCAGACGAACTAACGTTTAGGAAAGGAGACATTATAACTGTCTTGGAAAAAGATGTGGATGGTCTGGAAGGCTGGTGGCTCTGTTCTTTGCATGGACGCCACGGAATTGCGCCTGGAAACCGATTGAAGGAGATCAAGAAATTACCTGATGCTCCGTTGCCGATAACTTCTGAAGAGCAGGATTATGCTATTCCACGATCCCACGAAAATGAAATCGGAGAGGATTATGATGTGCCTCGGTCAGTTTTGAGTCCTCTTAGCCCAGGCATGGATTATGATTTTCCTAAGGTTGACCTGGATGATTTTTATGATCTCCCAAAATCCGAAGTCATCTGCAGCAGTACAATCGCAGAAGATTTTTGTCAGGAAACGTACGACACCCCAAAGGGAGAAAAGTCACCACAGGAAGCAACAGCGTCTCCTTGGGCTTCACATAAGACAAGCAATGCCCCAGGATCAATAGAACGAAAGACGTCGGATCCTCGGGGGGTGGGGGTGGGCAGACCTGCTTTACCAACGCCAAGCGAGGATCTATATGATAGTCCTGGGTGCATTTTACCACAGGATGTTTATGATGTCCCAACAGGGCCAGAGGTGACACAGGAGGTTCTTTTAGGTGCTAGCACAGACAAAGGACCACTAAGGCAAAACTCTACAGAACCCAGTGAACTATATGATGTACCAGTATCTCCAAATGACAAGAAAGAAGAGCGAATAGGAACGTTTGCCGCCACACACGAATTGTGGGTGAGGAACGAAAACCAAAAGAATGGAGATGCATATAAACTTGATTTGAATCACAACAAAAATTCTCAGCAAAAAGGTGAGCAACGAAAACTGTCTTTTGGAGGAGGAAGTTCAAGTGATCAAAAAGTTGACAGCAAGCAACTGTCAGAAAAGAAGGTTGAAAGTAACCGCGAGTCTAGCGGAAGTGTTGATAGTGGACGGTCAAGTGCTGAGGATGATGATTACGTTGATTACCACGAGATTTATGGCTTGGGTCGAGGAGAACGACCTGAAAATCTTTATGATATTCCAGTGCAGGTATGTCTTGGCAAATAGTGTTTCAATTTAAAGATAACTTTCAGTAGATTGGTGTTAAATACAAGACCATCGGCCATCAAGAACAGGTTCTTTTGACACGTCAAAAATTTACAGTTGCAAGAATGATGGAGATTGTGATGGTAATAGTGATGCCATGGTGATTGTGGAGGTGGTGGTGGTGGTGGTGGTGTTGATGGTGATGGTGATGGTGGTGATTGTAATGATGGTGTTGATGGTGATTGTGAATGTGATGATGGTAGTGTTGATGATGACTGTGATTGTGATGGTGGTGTTGTTGCTGATTTTAATTGTGATTGTGATGGTTGTGTTGATGGTGATTGTGATGGTGGTGTTCATGATGGTGTTGATGTTGATTGTGATGATGATGGTTGTGTTGATGGTGATGGTTGTGTTGATGTTGATTGTGATGGTGATGTTGATGATAGTGTTGATGGTGATAATGATGGTGATGGTTGTGGTGATGGTGGTGATGATAATTGTGATGGTGGCATTAATGGTGATTGTAATTATGATTGTGATGATGGTGTTGCAGGTGATGGTGATAGTGATATTATGGTTGTGGTGATGGTGGCGGTGATGATCATGATGGTGTTAGTAGTGATTGTAATGATGATTGTGATGGTGGTGTTGCAGGTGATGGTGATAGTGATGTTATGGTTGTGGTGATGGTAATGGTGGTGGTGATGATGACGATGTGGTGTTAATGGTGATTGTGATGATGTTGATAGTGATGTTATGGCTGTGGTGATGGTGGTGATGATGGTGGTGTTAATGGTGATGATGGTTGTGATGGTGGTGGTGGTGGTGATGATGAAGATAATAAGTAGAATGCACAAAATGGTTGAAAATATAGATTAGGTAAGCCCAGGTAAAAACCATTTGGGCTAGTCGAGCTAAGCTTCCTTTGCTTTAGATATTTTTAAGAAAAGGCTGGTTGAGTCGGAAGAAACACACAACGGGAAAACGAAATATACACATGCAGAACATACAAATAAAATTAAACAACTTGCAAATGTAATATGAGTGTACGTATCTATAAGAAGGAAACAGTAGACGATTTGCCGAGGCAAAGAGGAAGTTTGAGTTATTCAATAGCTTTCAGTCTAATATTCTCTGCAAAGTTTAAAATTGTAAATAGCATCTAAACGATACCTTAGAAAGTACTGAGGACCAAGAATAGTGACTCTGAATGATACAAAACTACCAGAAATGATACCTTTAAACTTCCCTGTGGTTGTTTCAAATCAGGAGCTCCTACCAGTTTCCAGTTGTTTTAAAGTGGTTTAAAGTCATCTGCGTAGCAAGCGCAAAAGGGAAGAGGAACGAAGGGGGAGGGGGAGGAGGAAACCCTTCAAAAGGGAAGAGGAACGAAGGGGGGGGGGGGGGGATTGGGAAACCCTTCCCCTTTGCGCTTGCTGCGCAGGCTAGTTTAAAGTTACTTTGGTTAGCCTTAGGTTAATCCAAATCTTAAATTATATTTCTACATCTGATAATAACTAGCTTAATTTTTATGAAGTACTTGTCGAGACACTCCAAGGAAGCGTATTAAGCCGGCCTGTAAAGGACGAAAACTTGAACAAAACGCGAGATTTGTAGGCCGAAAAGCAAGGAGCCTACTTTCTCATCTCCTAAAGCAACAGTAACAAATTGTAGACTAGAAAAAATGGTCAGTTCACGCCCTGAAGCCCAATTGTGGTAACTATTTAACTCTGGGTTAGTGCCAGCCCACTTTGAACAATTAAATATGGTTAGGTAGCTAAGTTTTGTTTCCAATTTTTCGCACTTCAGACAAAAGACTCCACACATCCTATTCCAGTCAAGAAAACGACAACGAGCATCCTGCAGAGAATCAACATGGCCGCCGTGAAGGGCATCAAACTAGATTCCCAGTCGGCTTTGCAACGACTAACCAAGCTGCAGCAGGCTGTGGATACTGCCGTGACCAAGCTCTTGAGTTACGTCAAGAATGACTGGCGCAACCCCAAGAACCTCAGGTATCAGATCGCTGATATTCGAGACATCACCGGCAAGGTAAAGGTGGCCCTCAGACTGCTAACAGAGTTTGGGCTTAGCACGTTAGTGAACGCACAGCAGTTACCAACTCCCGAGATGAGTGGCCGAGTTAGCCGTACTATCGAGCCTTTGTTGGAGACGTACTACTCTGTGAAGTTGGCCCTACAGAAGCTAGACGACCAGGACTGGAAGGCGCCTTTGGATCGACCTGAGAGTACTCACGATGACTTGGATTTGATTATGGTTTACATCCGTAGTGTGCCGGAGAACTCGGCCAAGCTGGGCATGGTAATGCGTTACGGCGCTCCGATGTTGTATGGCCCAGCTAAGGCCAAAGCAACTGCAACTCAAGTTGCTGTCAGCAGCAGCAGCAGCAGCTCGACGCATGTGCCGCAGGTGCAGAAGAGCCAGAGCGAGCAGTGTCCAAGCCCAGCGTCTGTGAGGCGAGAGGAAATGCGAGCTAAGATCGAGAAGTTTGGAGCGGCTGCCATGAAGGCTGATAGCCAACCTCTTACCACAACTTTGCAGATAGCTGGGCAGATAAAGAATGGTTCAAATCCGAATGCATTGTCTCCAACGAATGGAAATGGAGGGAGACTCAGCCCGACTACAGTCCGCCGACTTTGCGATCTCGATCCTCCAAAACTTCCACGAAAGGACAGTGCACCTGAGTGTGTTATGCAAGGTAATGGAGTGGGTCCTCTGCCAGCCTGGCCGCCGGTTCGTAGAGACAGCAAAGAGACAATGGTTTGGAGAAAGAACAGTATAGAAGAAGCATCGAAGGGCCCCCCTCCCCCGAAGCCTCGGCTGGACAGACAGCCAACTGTTCGGAAGAGGTACGACCTGGCTAGGACACAGGACCAAACAGACGCTGGGGTGGGGAGAAAAGATCACAAGGCAGATGAGAACAAGGCTACGATGCAGTCTCCCAAGACCCACAGAAAATGCAACTCGGACCCAATCGGTTTTAATGAGCTCCACCAAGGGCATGATACCTCTAGCACACCGCAAAGAACGTCGGATTCATTTGATGATGGGACCGTCCTGGACAAGGGGCTGCCCTCCAAGAAAGTATTGGTGCATATTTCTGACACTGATCTACCACAGGGCCCCAAAAGCCCAACTGTGAGGCCCAAACCTCTGGGTCCTGATCACACCCCTATGCGATCGCTGGAAATGGACAATGGTTTTCTTTTGAGCCTTAGTGACAGAGAACTGTTAGAATTCTACAAATACGAGATTGACGCACAGCTGTTTGTACTCAACGAGGCAATGAAGAACTTCTTTTCTTGCTTGGAGGAAAAACAGCCCCCAAAGGTGTTCGTTTCCAGTAGTAAGTTCGTTGTTTTAAGTGCTCACAAGTTTGTTTTCATCGGTGACACTTTGCATAAGAAGATGAAGCAGAGCGCAGTGCGAACTGTGATTGCGGAAGTTACAAATAAGCTATCGGGAGCTACCAAACAGCTCGTTGGTGCAACAAAATGTGCGGCACTGCAATTTCCTGCAGTTAATGCGATGAAGGACATGAGTGCCGCGGTTGCCAACGTACTCGATATAGCTGTTGAACTGCATAAAGTTGTCAAGAGAACATCCGTTACTTGACCAAGTACGTGACTGCTACTGTTGCTGTTAGTTTTAGAAAAATGTCAATAGTGTCTTGGTATTGTTATGCATGAAAAGGTAAATGCCACCTTTTTTGTGCATTATACTCGTAAAACGTTTATTTAGATGATACTACAGCCTCATAGGTTGATGTGTAAGTATGTATGCTTGTATGCATACAGTTTTAATCAGGGTTGCATCTTAAAATATTTGGGAGTTCTCTTTCCACTTGTTGCCTGGCTGTTTCGACTGGTCAGTGTCGTAACAGAACGCGACAGCTATCCGATTTTTTTCGACCGGATTGATCCCTGATTATGGATTATAGTCAACTTAGTTTCCCGCGTGCCGCCCCGTTTTGGCGCGCATGCACCTTGACCTGATCTCTCGAATCAAACCGGCGTCAATTCAGTGAAAAGCGCCCATGTTAGGCTCTTTGAAAGTAAAGCGTAATAGCTAAGCAACCAAGTGGATTTCAAGATAAGCTCAGTGAAATATTTTTTGCCGATTTTGCAATACACATTGTGGCAAATTATGCGTGCCTTTTGTTGGGACGAGATTTAGAGTGTTACAAAGTTGTATATTATTGAAGTACCGGCCCAGAGTTGTGGGGTTTTTTTTCGATAAAAATGTGTTTCGGTGATTTAGGTTGGGCAAAGAGAAAGCACTTCATTTAAAGCCAGAAGTATTAGTAATATATTAAAATATATGGGTAACATTGATAAAAAGAGAAATCAGTTACTCGAAAGAAAAGGTACTTACGTTGCAAATATCTTAATATTTGTACTAGCAATTCAAAGCGTTGAAGAATTGATCTAATGTATTATAGTTGGCCACAGTAAACAGCTAGTGTATCCTGAACTCTGATGGACTTTTGTAGCTTTTTTGTCCGGTCTGTTTCATTGTTTGTCTTTTCCTTGTGCTTTCCAGTTACTTGGCCGGCAACTGGCCAGACTGGGACACTTCTGATAGAGCAGTTGTGCAGCATGAATTCCTGTATGCGAGAATACTGCACAACTCTTCAGCAAAGATTTCCATCAACTTGCCGCGTCGTGTGAAACTCCCCAAGCGGGCAGAGTTTGCACTTAAAGAGCTGTGAATAGAAGTAGACGCAAATGTGGTGAGATTCGTGTTTATATCTAAGTACTGTTGATGCCACAGAAGACGTGTGATGTTTTTGAGAACCTTCTCCGGCAATGTGTGAAAGATTTGGTACACTTTTGCTGCGCTCTTTTTTTTGCGCGCGCGCGCGTTGTTCTTTGTAAGTTTTGTTGTAACACTTCCACAGTGATACCACGCCCTTGTGTTTGAAGATTTAAAACTTTGATGTCATGCGAAAAGAGGTTTTCTGTTTTCATCAATATGGCGAAAAATGGATTTGATTGCGAACGAATGGTTTCGAAAACCAGCTGAAAAGATATCACCAGAAGGAACAAAAAGATCACTAGCACGAAAATGCGAAATACAGTTTCTTGTTTGTTCAGTTTAGATTTTATTCTACAGAACTGCAAGATAATGCGGAATTATATTGTTTTGCCTTAGCGTTGCCCCCTTGAATTTAAAAGAATTGCGCTGTTTGCGAACCCTCTTTACTAAGGTATGTTTCTGTCGTTTGATTCTGTTGCGTTTAGCGCGTTCGGAGTATTTTGTAGCCAGTGTGACAGACTCGCTCAGCCCAGGGAGTGTGGTTACAAGCGCGGTCGATCTTACATGAAAGACGCGCTCGCAGAAAAGCGCCTGTGGGAAAAACATCTACAATCTCTCCCAGGTCTCTTTTCTTTGTGCGCGTTTGTCATCTCATGTCCAGGCTTCGCGCGTGCTACTTTCAGTTACTGACACTTGAAATTATGTTTCCCGACCCTTATTAGTGGGCTGTTACTCGAGCTACATTCTTGTTGTAGTTGTGTGCCTGAGTCCAGTTGCTCGGAAGTCGATTTTAGTGCTAACCCAAAGTTTACGATTTGAATCAATGAGCAGGTTTAATGTCTGGACTTACCCGGCTGTGATTCGAATACGGATGTACACAACTGGGTTCAAACACTTCTTTTCAAAGGCACAAATCGGATACCCGGCATCCTTTGCAGCTTGTTTATAAGCTTTGGTCTCGTATCAAGTCAATCGAAAAACTAAAATACCTCGCTGTAGTCCAGCGTTAGATTTTTTGAGACCTTTAGATTTGACTGCGAGTACGAGTTTGACTACGAGGACGACTTTTTGATATGACCAAATTGGTGACAGGAGTTCGCAAAATCGTTGTCGGGTCATATTTCGTGGCTTTCCTTCTGTTTATTATGAGAATTGCTGAAGATCTTGAACTGTAGTTAACGTTACGAGCTCACTGATAGACTACAAGCATTCCCTCTTTTTTTTCTCTTGAGTTCATCAGGCCGCGGAAAAGACATCCAGTTTCCGCGCGCCAGCTTTCGCGACTGGACGAACTCATGACGAAAAATAAGAACTTCTCGTAGTCTAGAGTTTAAAAGCTAAGAAGTCGTACTCATAGTCAAACTAGTATTCGTAGTCAAATCTAAAGGTCACTAATTGAACTTTGGTCAAAGATCGTTTCTCAGCACTGTCTCCACATTGCAATAGAACTCGCTTTCAGATGACAATCTGCCTGTTGAAAGTTTTCATTTGCTCGAAACTAAAGACTTGCGTGAAGGACGACTTAATCTGACTTGGGTGTTTAACTACTGGGTTCGTGTTACTAGATTAAAAATATACTATTTATAAATTTGGCTCAAGTCTGGTTTAGAGTTCACCCTCTTCCGAGCAGCTGCGGCCAGGAAGTGTAGTTGGGTTTCTGTAAATACGTTGCTTCGATAGTCGGGCAGTTATTTCTTTATACTCGGTTTATCTCGTGGCAGCAACTCTACTGTTAAGCAAACAAAACGTCTAACATTGTAGTGATACTCGATTTGTTCAGCATGTAATATGTTTAATAAAGCTGACTTTGATAAATCACATTTTTCTGGTTGTTGTAGAGACTTTACAATTCCAAAAAATCGAATTCTTCAGCATTTATTCTTCTAGAACTTTTCAGAAATTGTCGTCGAAAGGGGGTCCGGGCCCGCTTTCGACTCCTTCCACAAATCCTCCCATAAAACCATGCGTATGAACACACGCACTAACAATATTGTCAGATTCGATCCCAGTCGTTTCCTGTTTGTGTTTTCATTGTCTTATTCGGGAAGAGGGGACTGGAACGAGCGAGGGGAGTGAGGGCGAATGGAATGATGGGAAGGGATTCATTCCCTTTGTCCCCACTCCCCTCGCTCGTTCCAGTCCCCTCTTGCCGAATAAGGAAATGAAAACACCAACAGGAAAAGACTGGGATCGAGTCTGCACTATTGTGAAGAACCTTGGCTTCATAAGGAGCGAAAAAACAGTGAAAGTTGTCGCGAACCTAACACAGGTAGGAAGCACAGAGAAAGCCATGTACTTCTGAGATATTCATCCCTGTACAGAAACAACATTTTATATACTTGGTTTGAAGTATATATTTTATGTGCGTTTTTACGAGCCTTTTCGAGTAAGTTTTTCGTGCGCTAAAAAGTTTGTGAAATGTACCAGTCGCCATGTTTTTTAGTACGGTCAATTACACTGAGACACCTCAATTGGAGAAAGTATGCAATGCATGGGAACCCTACACTGAAAGGTGTAAAAACAAGCTTGAGGCTATTCAAGGTCACAGTGATTTACTTTACTGTAAGGACTAAAACGTTATTCAAGTCTAAAATTTGATGAAATTGTTGCGCTTAATGTTGCAAAAGAAGAATCTGGTTCTTGTGCGCAATGTTGAACGCAAAAATTTCAATAGTGACCACACGCTGTAATTTATCGTGTGCCCAGCCCTTAATTACTGTTTTCTACCACTACGCTCTACCTAATGAAGCTATCCATGTAACTTTTGAGGAGTGGGGATGAAACAGGAGATTGAAACGAGGAAGTAGTAGCACGGACGGGCAGAAGGCACCCATGTCTTCGTTTTATGAAGGCGGACGAAATTCTCTCGTATTCCCCAATTTTCCGACGGCTTTCGGTGAAGCAATTTATATCTTAGGGGAGGAAACTCTTTGTACACCAGAAAACGCCATATCAATGTAGCAAACAGATCAAGGAGCGATGTAGTTGGAGGGTAGAGTTGGCCGAGCCCTGTTTGTCAATGGATTTTAGGAATTATAGAATTTTTTCCATATTTTTACTATCTCAGTATCTGCAAGTTTTAGTATAAAAGCAAAAAAGCATCGAAAACATTTTGAAGTTCTCGCTAAGAGGCTGAGTTGGATCTTTTTAAAATGTACACATCTATCTTGCTTCTAATATTTCCTGTGGGGACATCAGAACACCTCAAACGTGGATATTATTCTCCCAGCAAGTTTGAAAAGGTGAGTTATTTTCCATTTTCTTTCGTTTTATAGAAAATATAGGAAGAAAAGTAATCAGTATCACGGGCCCATATAGAGCTTCGCTTTCTGATTTTAGAAGCCGTTAACGAAATTAATGAAGTAGACTTGGGACCCCGGCATATAGTCAATGTTAAATACATATAAAAGTTATAGGTAAATAACGCTTTTGTAAATGATGAAAAAATTTCAGGGCTCCTGTATTTCAGGTCCACCTCGCCGGTCATTATCGACATTAGTCACTTAGCCTCGTCCCCGGTCAACTCTTTTTGGCTTCACGGGCGGGGCGGTCGGACTGAGCGCTAATATGTTAGGCTTCGCTCGAAAGGTCTTAGCGACCAGGCAAACGGAGCGAACCGACAATGAGAATGACTGGGGACGAGGCTACAGATTCTTCAAAGGCTGGCGCATGGCTCTATCTTGCGCCATGACAGCTAAATTTCTGCGAATTATTAAAAAAGTGCCTTAGTTGCTGTTGGTTCCTATATGAACGCCAAAATGTTACCAGATTACTCGGCAAGAATCAAGAACTTCTGCATCACATGAATGCATGTTTTAAACATCTAGATGAGGGATTCAGCATCCTTCGCGCGAATATTGTTAATTTAATTTATTTTTTTAAATTTATAACAATTGCAGCGGTGTTTGCCAACTGGGGGCGTAGCAATAGGAACCTGGGTCCCTTATAAGGCTTGTCTCCAAATGGCTAGTTACGGCGGCGGTCACAGCAGGCACAGAACGACTATCAAGTTTACAGGGAGTTACAAAGGAAAACTCGTCTACAGGCTAAATTGTACAGAACGACTAATGAACTTACGAATTTGTATCGAACAGTTAAAAATTTTCAGTAGGTTAAGATTGCCATCTATAAATGATCCAGGTTCAGCGTAAGTTAACAAGGAAGAGTATTGATTATCGTATTTCTTATGAACTAGCTCACCCTTCCCCCCCCCACCTCTAATAAACTTCCACTATGAATCGTGAAATATTAAATAAGCCACCGTCCTCTATTTAGTATCTCCCCCCTCCACCATTATGGGTGCGTGGCATGTTTCATCTATACGCGGCGGATATTTTCCGATATTGAAATACGTGCTAGCATAACAAAAACATTTATAAGACATAAGACGCCAATTCGTCATTTACCAGTTTTTTCAAATGCCTTGGGCTTGCCCGAGGGATTCTCGCGGTTGGAATATGTGAATTGACTCGCACATTCACTGTGTGTCTTTTGTACATAAAATTTAGGTTTCTGTATGATAGTAGTTTGTTGTTTTTAGGCAGTCGCAGATGTGTGGTTTGTGAAAAGATGATGCTTGAAATTTGCGAATGCCGCAACATTTAACTCTGTTAATGTTTTCGAAAATAGTTAATTGAACATTGCATCACCACCTAATTGCCTGGCACTTTAATGGACACGCTTGATCAACTGCAGTTACTGCCGCCACGTGTGGGGGTTATTATTCACTGATTATTATATGGCTGACTGATTTCGCGTGCTGTGATTGGTCAATTCCGGATCCGTAAGTAGCCGTACGGACCTCTGGCTCTCGATCACCTTTTCAAAACCGGAATAATCAACAAAGCCATATAATAAACA
>JAOBRH010397389.1:0-11309 GCA_027575125.1 Umimayanthus parasiticus | reverse complement strand
GTTGGAACCTCGAGTGTCTCATAGTTTTGTCATAAAAATAGTCTTGAGAAAAAAGCTTTTAAAAGTTTTGGCGCCCCTCAAACTTACTTCCGGTGAAATTTTTCAGTTTCAAAATCTCGCTGTGTGTATGAGATGTCGCAATAATTTTTTTGCTATTTTAAAGCTTTACTTCTGATCTATTCATATGGCTAATAATCTCATTTTGTCCATTTCCTTCGGTTTCAAACTGAACAGTAACCTTAAAGACGTGTTCACACAAGAAACGCAAACGCAGATACAGACGCCAGCGCAAGGCTGACATTCACACCAGCAACGCAAGTGATGCAAGCGAGGCAGGCGAAGACAGTTTGGGACTTGCGTCTTTGTTGGTCATCTCAATTCACCCTTGGAAATTTGTGAAGCAAGAGCAAACGCAAGTACAAGGTGTTCGCAGGAAAAAGGAAATTTTCCTTTTCTTGCGTCTGCGTCAAATTACATTCACACTTGTATTTATTGCTCTTGAATCTGCGTCTATGCTTGTGTTTGCGTTGCTAGTATGAGCACTCCTTAAACAGGGCTCTTTGCCAGACTTTAATCTTGCCACTGAAGACGATTTTACAAAAAGCAAGAATTTTTCAGATTTTTGACCAGTTGTAGATAAACTTTATCATCACCATTCATTTTGCTTGTCAGCAAAATACTTTCAAAGAAGTTCTGCATCTCTGTTTCAGACCACTGATTGGTGACAAGGCGACTAGAGTTTGGATGGATTATATATCGGCAGAACAGAGACGGAAAGATGAAGCTCTTAGCCAACAGGTTGCTGCCATCTGTTTAATAGGATTTCAATATAATAATAATCATAATCATGATAATAAAAAGAACAATAATAAATTAAATGTTATGATCAAGTTAGTATTATATTAATTGAATAACGATACGTTAAAAATAGAAATAAAGTCAATTAAAAGCTGGGATATCAAAGACTACATTATTAAATTTAAAACAGAATATCTTAACTTGATTTAGTTTAATTTGATTTTGACTTTTTTGATTGATTGGCGGAGACAACAAAAAACTCGAACTCCAGAATTTTATATCCGTTGTTCTTCTGTACTTTTCAATTGTCTGACGAATTGTTTAAATAAAATGACGCTGTTTAGTGGGAATTCTTGCTGTTCCCCTTTTACTTCGAGAAATTATGTCTGCCTATCAGACATTTCAATAGCACTTGTTGAACATAGTTTAGGTTTACCACAGTACTGGAACCTGTACGTATTTGATTAAAGTCCAAGATAAGGAACGTGTCAACCTAACATCAAGCATGCACTGGGTCTTTTGCGTTTCATTGTTCAAAAGTATTTTTGAGCGTGCAAAAGGTGTGTATCCTAAACATACCAGTTTTGTGAAAGTGTTTTAAAGGTACAACCATGGAGATTAGTTTTCACTCATGAGGTTTGGAATCAAAAGCGTCTCCTTTTCCTTTTTGGCTGGTCTGGCACAGCTACTTCTTCCAAGGCTATATACAGTGGAACCCCGGTTTAACAATATGCCAAGGGAGCGTTAAAATTATATCGTTAAACAAGAAGTTCCAGTATAAAAGGCCAAGCCCCTCCTCTTTTCATGCCTCAGAGCTCCTAATTTAAAATTCAAACTTTGCAACCACGACGTGTGTATTGATCTTCTCGTTCTGTGGGGTTTCATATTGTAAGAAATAAATCCATAGTGCAAAGATAGTGGTTGGGTAATGACTACTAGCGTTGTTTTGTAACTTTTGGCCATCTTGACAGCTCCAACTTCGATATTTTACATTCAGATATTTCATTTTGAATTTCGCGCTGTGAGCAAGAAGTAAGAAATCGGTGAAGCGTAAAATCGGAGATGTTCACTCCACAAAGGCTGAGTGCTACTTAAAGGTGCGAATGGCCTGACCATTCCCTTTTATAGTGGAAATACTGCTTGAACAGGATGATTAAATTGGCTTTGACGTACTTATTTTGAAATTTGTTGATCTCCATGAATTAGCTACTAGACAGTGTTTTGATATCAATCAATACTTAATCCATAATCCTACGTTATCGCTTACTTTAGTTGTACATGCTTACTGTTTATTTCTATTGTACTTTTTAGTTTATTCGTTGTCTCAGTTTGTTGTAATTTTTGTACTAGTTTTTAAAAGGTCTAATAGTGCTACTACTCGCCTAGACCAGCGCACTGCTATTTACGGGTAGAACCGTTTTGTAATTGTTTTCAATATTCTCTTTAAACTTGAACTTGAAAAGAAATCAAATGATTCCAAAATTGAGCTTTGAATAGTAAAAAATCAAACAATAAAAGAAAACTTCACTTCGAAGGAAGAAGATACAAATCCAATATTTGACGTTGAAATTCAACTGTTTGTCAGCAGTGATAAATCAGGTAGTACAGTTGACTCCCGATAAGTCGAACCCTCGCTAACTCGAACCTCCCGCTAACTCGAAGTAATTTTCGTTTCCCTTCAGGTCATTTTTTCTCTAATATGATACTCGATAACTCGAACTTCCGATGACTTGAACCTTTCTCTATTTCCCCCGAAGGTTTGAGTTATCGGGAGTCAACTGTACGTGCCGATTCCCATAGCATCTAACTATGAAAATTGACCAAGTACTACCTATCACACGCTACAAACTGTCTTAAAATTGAAACATTATCTCAACCTGTGATAAGGCAGATAAAAGCGAATGTAGCAGTTGTAATTTAAGGTGTTCTATTTCCCTCATATCACGTACAGAAACCAGTTACGTCTAAGCGGTTGACGGTGAGAAGTCTGGCGGGAAGTACCAGGAAAACCAAGAAGGAGAAACAGGACTACAAAGTTCTGGTGCGAGATTCCTACAGGTGGACCCTAAACCACGTGACCGTTGTACGGGATTTGGTCAAACTGCATTACAAGAACCACATTCAGGTGAGGTGCAATGTTAACAACAACAACAACAATAATTATAATAATAATAATAATAACAATAATAATAATAGTATTATTAATAATAATCATAATATTAATATTATGTATTCCAAGCATTCTACATAGTTTCATGATCAGTACCATAGATAGTTCGGTTTAACGGCGAAACTCTTTCTCAACAATACACGAACTACACCTCCTATCCCTGCTGAACGCTGGAGGTGAAGAAAGCCAAAATCCTCTAGAGTATTTACGACATCGGCTAAGGTAGAATCAGCTTTGTAGTCAGCAGAAGGTGACAATTCCGTAAGTTCTAAAATGAGATAACATAGAGATCAGCTGCTTTCTTACTCGTTGCTTCCGAAGCTCGACTGATGACGCAAAATATACAGTTGTCCAGTTCTGGCCTTATCCGGTACTGTATATGTCTATATGTCTTTAAGGCATTCATCATTGTGTCTAGCAACTGGTTACTTCATAATAAAGCTCTTAAAAGCAATCCTTTGCCATCGTCACATTTACTCGCTGTTCACAAAATCAATGAAAATATCCGAAAGTGTGAAGGAGCATAACAAGTTTTCAAACAAATCACACAAAATAAGTGATTCCAAAAGGAAAGTTTTGAATTGAACGATTATGGCAGATTTATTGTAGATATTAATATTAATAATCACGTAGAAAAGGTGATGCAGAGGTGATAGTATACTGCTCTAGGTATGAATTTGCAAACAATTTATATATTTGCAGAACTATAATCTGATTTCTAAGTCAGTGGCAGAAGACTGGGCTCTAATGGAGGCCGATCTTACGCGAGAGCGAGGCTTGTGGGGCCCACCTCATGGTTCCAGACTGGATAAGTGGGCTCTTGATGTGGTAGAAGGTAGGTCAATTACATAACCGTGAAATTGCTTATTAATAAGTTAAAGTTTTATTTTAAACATTTGCGTTAGTTTTGTGAAGTTTGATTTCGATGAGCATTAATTATTGCGGTGTTGGTTTCCCTGTATATTTGAAAAATGCAGTATCAGATAATGAAGAACAAAATCAGAAAAAAGGATTCCAATGATGATTTTGATCGCAGAGTAAATGTTTTTGTTGTTTTCCTTGGCCTTGCCATCTATGGAATTTACAAACCTCAAGACAGATCCGTTAACTTTAAGGATTTACTTACGTTTAAGAATTCGCCGAAGCTTTAATTTGGCCAATAACTGAATTACATGTGAGACAGTTGAAGAAATAGTTTATAAACTAAACTACGGAGTCAGAAGCTGCAGGACTTATGAGTTGTGGCCTCATGATTTTTTTCGACTTTGACGTTGTGACATACATGCACGATCTGTTCTTTTTTAGCCAGCATTCCCAAACTTACATTCAACTAGATTATATAGTTTTGTCACTTTTTGAATTTTGCAACATTATTAAAGGAAAATAAACTGTGAAAAAGAAGCGGATTGTTAGACATCCGTTTTTAACCCAAGAGTTGACAGTACTATACTTTCTATATCAACGGAAATGGAATGCTAAGCATCCATAAGAAACAACCCAAAGGTTGACAGTAGTATACCTCCGCTATCAGCAGAAATGGAATGTTAGGCGTCCATAAATACCAACCAAGAGTTGACAGTATTATACCTCCACTATCAGCAGAAATGGAATGTTAGGCATCCATAAATACCAACCAAGAGTTGACAGTAGTATACCTCCACTATCAGCAGAAATGGAATGTTTGGCATCCATAAATACCATCCAAGAGTTGACAGTAGTATACCTCCGCTATCTGCAGAAATGTAATGTTAGACAAACATAGATATCAACGCAAGTGTTGACAGTAGTATACTTCCAATATCAGCAGAAATGGAATGTTAGGCATCCATAAATACCAACAAAGAGTTGACAGTAGTATACCTCCGCTATCAGCAGAAATGGAATGTTAGGCATATATAAATATCAACCCAAGAGTTGACAGTAGTATGAAATGCACGTACGCGGCAATAGTATGTTAGGCATCACTTCTCAGCACCAGATTTTGCTTTGTCTCATTAGGTCCTCATCGAATGCGCAAGAAAATGTGTCGCAATGACATGTTCTATGTTCATTATCCGTTTGATCTTCAGCTGCTACGACATCGCACGGTTAGTTTTGTTTGATTTTTTCTAAACATAGTAAATCAGCTTTAATCTTCCATTGGTATAGTGTGTGTGTATGTGTGTAAGTCAGTTGTCGTTTCTTATTCTTAATCTCCTGGTCGATATGTTGTTGAAACATACAATCTTTTTTGCCTCTCCACATGGGGATTTTCAGAGACAGCTATGAGATGAATTTTAAAATAGGTAAAATCCGTATAAGGCTATCCACACGATAGAAGATATAATCAAAATATTTAAAACATTGTAGGACAAGAGTGCTAACTTTAAAAACGTGCTTTGCTGTTTTTATTTCTGTTTGTCTGTTTTTACATATTTATTTATCTGTTTGTTTTATTGTGGTCTTTCTGTCTATATATTTATCTGCGTGTTTATCTCTCTAAGTGTATTCGAAAGGTAGAAAGATCTTATTTTGGTAAGATAGTAACAGTCTACCACTTTGCGATTTTCTTTAGTATTCCAGCTGTTGCGAACAAATGTGCCTGAGTTTAAACATCAATTTGCGTAATGTTTGCTGTAGTGGCTAAATCGTACTTTTAGTGAAGAACATTTAAAAAATGTCCGGCTGAACTTGACGCCCATGAATATGTTAGTTATCATTCTTATCGCTGTAGTGGTTTCCAGAAAGTAAACTTAGTTTCAACTGGCGACTTTTGACTTGAACACAATTTGTTTCTTTCATCAGACATGCGCAGTAACATCTACGTGCTCATTACACAGTAATTGGCAATGAAAAGAAAGTCAAAAAGATTATTACATTTTAGTTTCTTTACAGGTTTTTAAAAGGAATGCAACAAAATGAATCTACAACTGGTGGTCATCGCCATAACTGTTTTCTGTTTTCTTCTCTGCTTGGCGATTGCACAAGTAACCATAATACCTCTGGTACCGTCCGATATAATCACCTTTCGGTCAAGCGTGATATCTAATTACCCTGTTTGTTTAAATAGTTTTAAAACGATCGAGACGTTTTGAGCGATTACTAGTTTCTGTGTAGTTGTTTTGTTTGTCCAACAGACTCAAAGTGGGCGTTTATCAACAGAATTCCAGGAATTGACAAAATGTATAGTGCGTTCGGGGATAGAGCTGGATTTTTTCAGTTCGGATCATCCCGGCCATTTGAAAGTGGTTTCATATGATCGTTTCTCATCATTAACGATCATCCCAATTGTCCAGATAGAACTTAAATCCTATGCGTGCCCTATCCATTTTTCAGAAGTCATAACGTTCGCTTCACCGCAATTTGAAAGGATCCAGGCAATTGGTACATCCCTGGTCGACTATTCTAATAAACAGGCTTGTCTAACTATTCAAGTACAATTTGCGATGAGACAAAATGGTATTGTGGTGTGGTGTGGTGCGGTGCAAAAGCAGTGCGGAGCAGTAAGGACAGATTTAGGATGGCTTTGCTTTGCCAACCTTAGCAGATCTTTTTTATCTAATCAAGTTGAGGATCAGTTTCTGTGTGGTATATATTTTACCATATTTGTGTTATATTTCCTCTATAGAAACCCAACAAATACAAGATTCCAGTCAGTTTGGACAGCAAGCACTTCTACATGCTCAGAGGGCGAATTTCCCCAAGTGTTGGACCAATAGAATCTCTCTCCCAACAGCAAGTGTCTGCTGAGGTTGGAAAGAAGCCTGTTAACAATTGGTCCGTCTCAACTGATCCCAGCTTTGTAAAAGAGGCCAATGAAGGCTCTGGGGTAAGTAGCATATCTCCCTTTGATATTTTACCTTAGCCAACCACGCGATCTGCACTGTCCGTGTGAACGATTACCAGCTTTATAAAGGAAGCTACTAAATTTCGACAGTAATAGTTGTTTGACCCATTTCTAATGTGAAACATAGGAGCAGGCGTAACTCACTTGGTTAGTGCATGGCCTTAGGAGCTAAAGGTTCCCGGTTCGATCCTCGGTGACTCCAACGTCTGCTTCGACTTTCTTCTGATCCGTGTAGCTTTAGCTTTAAATACCTGTAAATTGGAGCACTGCTAGAAAAAGGGGGGTAAAGTGCGCACCGAGGGCCACAAGCTTATCAATTAGTTACTGCCACGTGTTACCCATGTTAAAGAAAGTCGCTTTTACCTTTACTTTTATTCCAAAATCAGTTTTAAATTTGTTTTAAGGTTAGCTAATGCTTCGATTTCAGAGCTCTTCTATTGGTTTACCATTTGGTTTCCTCTTTCTGATACTGCACCTACATGGAAATGTACTTCCATTTCACTTTGCTGGCACCATACAACAGAAAATAACTCCATTACTTTGTTTGCGCTCTCTATGTAATAGCATCATGTAACTAGAGAGATGAAACTGTCGTAAGTCCATAAAATGATAGACAGTTTTGAGGAAATCGATTTATATGTTAATTATAAATTATAAGTTTAATTATAAATTATAAGTTTTCTAATTATAAGCTCGATTTCAGAGCTCTTCTATTGGTTTACCATTTGGTTTCCTCCTTCTGATACTGCACCTACATGGAAACGTACTTCCATTTCACTTTTGCTGGCACCATACAACAGAAAATAACTCCATTACTTTGTTTGCGCTCTCTATGTAATAACATCGTGTAACTAGAGAGATGAAACTGTCGTAAGTTCATAAAATGGAAGATAGTTTTGAGAAAATCGGGTAAATAGTTGTGTTGTTAATTATAAGTTCACTTGCCTCACCAGAAAGTAAAGATGGCGACTATTTGTTCGCATATGCGACTTTTTTTTCAAGTGAATTAAAACATAAAACTTAAATACAGCTGATGAAGTGCAACCAGTTATTATATCGCACCACATACTTTACTGACCGTTTTCGATAAAAGATTGACTGAAAATACCCCGTGAAATAGTATGATTAGATTATTACTATATTCTATCAGAGTGCCGAAACTTTTAATGAATTTACTTACAAATGGTTATATTGACCATTGAATGCACCTTTAGCAGTTTTAACATTTAGGTTGCGCACCTAAGAATTGAAAAACTGGTCACACATTTGCGCTTAGAAAAAGACCTAAAGTTTGAACCCTGATAATAGAATATAAGATATATTACTTTCTTAAAATGAACTTAATTTCCTCTTTTTTCTCTTTGGAATCTTCTTTTTCTCGTTCCAAACACAATGTCGCTGCTTAAGCAGTTTCAAATCATGTAATGGCAGTCCATGTGTAGTTGTTGCTATAGTAAAGTACTAAATACTTGCAGAGCACTTGTTTTCATTCAAGTTCTCATGGTAAAGTGAGCGCGTCTGATACTCTTATATAAAGTAATAATGACCTTAATATTTAATACTATGCTGGAGATGATATGGTATCAACCAATTTTCATTGAACCTTTCCTAGGCTGACAACCAGACGATTGTGAAACTACTCGAAGCAGGAGAAGAGGTAAAGATAAAAGCCCTTACAATTATTTGCTTGAAACTGATTTATAATTATTTATTTTTATTTGAGGGAGAGAGTAATTATCCAGGCGTTATTGTACTTCAGTGACCTAATTTTAGGATTCGATTGAGAATTGCCTGAGGGGTGTTAGAACCATCACTCAGATTGAGCAGTTCACTCTAAGAAGCATGTTTTTGGCTTTCAGGTTTTTCATTTCCATTTTTGTCTATTCAATTGTAGCATTCATTTGCTCATACTTGTGATTGATGAATTCCATAGACCGTTGTAATTCACTGATGGTTTTGTAAAGTGGTTCTAATTTTCAATCAAGAATTTCCTCCAAGATCTCTTCAGTTATCGGAGTATCAACCATAAATGAAGCGTTTTATTATTATGTATTAGTTTGTATAAAAACATTGCAACTGTGGGTAGCCACTCCAAGTCCACGTTTACATCCACCAAACATCCCGCGTTAGCGCCTCCAGGCGTCTTGTTGTAGCTACACTTGTGTTATTTAATCTGTAGTTTTGTTCAACCTGCAATCACAATAGCAGAGTAACCCGTCACTAAACTAGAACCTATGTCTTATCAGTAATATTTTTGGTTGCAGATTACCTCCATGTATCGCTGTGCTCGTATCCAAGGTCTGGACACTGCCGAAGGTCTATTTCTGTTTGGCCAAGAACATTTCTATGTTGTCGATGGCGTTACCATGCTTTCAACCAAGGAGATCAAAGACATCGACTCTCTACCTCCGGGGTCAGTTTGCTGGAATTGACTTTGTTTTGGGACCAGTTGTTTGTATTTTGTTGATATGTAGCGTAGAAGCGCTGTTAAATCCACTTTCCTTTTCTAGGCTTCCAAACTTTAAATATACTCCCCCACCTCCCCCCCCCCGTTATTAAAAGGGGGAAGGAAGGAGGAGGGAAAGGAGGACGACCATATGATGAGGATGAGGAGAGGATGAGAATGAGGAGTGGATGCTCAGTGGAGAGAATGAAGAGAGGCGAGGAAGAGGATGTGGATGAGGAGGGGAGGGGAGGCGAGGGGAGGAGAATAAGAATGAGGACAAGGATGAGGTTGAGGAGAGTGTGAAAAGAAGGGAAGATGAAAGGCGAGTAAGAAAATGGGGATTAGGAGAGGTGAGGATGAACAAGAGGCAAGGAAGATGCTGTGAATGAGGAGGGGAGGAGAGGAGAGGAGAGGAGGAAAGAGGAGTGGAAGAGAAGAAGCAGAGAGTATGAAAAGAGGGGAAGATGAGGATAGGCGAGTAGGAAAATGAGGAGAGAAGAGGCAAGGATAAGGAAAGGAGGAGAGAAGATGAGGGGAGTGAAGAGGAGAGGAAGAGGATGAGGAGAGGAAAGGATAGGAAAGGAAAGGAAAGGAGAGAAGTACGTACGAGTTGGAGCTACAGAAGTCTTTTGTTTCTTATCCAAGACGTTTTAAAAGAACATGTATCTTAATCCACCAAAACCACTTCTGCCAGGGTTCAGTGCGTATTAATCCAATTTGCTACTTTGACTTTGTGTTCGATCCTGGAACAGCAATCACGATGATGCATAACAGGTCAAATAACTACAATCCAATGGCTAGTCGCAGCGCAAATGTAAGCATCCATACCATTTTTACGTTGAAACTTTGTTTGGTATCTGAACCGACAATACCTATGAGCGATCACAGAAGCCGCACATATCTTTTAACATCAGTTTTGATGCAAAAGTAATATCGGTGATGTAATCAGTATAACATGAATCATGTTACAGTGATTGTAATGCCTAAATGTGAATTCACCAGGATTGCCACAGGTCAGGGTTCTCAAAAAGTCAAGGAATGATTTTTTCCCCTAGTTCAGGCAAAAGTCAAGGAATTTTATATTAGGTCAGCGCAATTCGAAACTCCTGCTTAAATTCGTGTCAGGGAATTTTATTATTTGGCTGAATATAAGCTGTCATTGTTTTTATGTTTTTAATGGGACGTCACATTTTACCCTAAATAACCATTTTGTCAATTTTTATTTGTTCAAATCACCATGGATAAAGTCGGGGACGTTTGGCAGTTGGTCAGGAAACGTTTGTACCCTGGTGGGTGTCAACCCTGTTTACGTAATCTATAACTAAAATAAAACGTTACGGAAACGAATTAGCTTGCATCTATGCCGGGGCATAACAGCACTTGCTGTCTCACTTTTTTCCTATTTGGTCGATAATTTTTATGTCCTTTTTTTTACTAACGATACTCGTAAATTTTCAGGACCCACGAGCCTATAATTCCACGAAGTTCACATGACAAAGCACGTTCGGGGACAATGGAAAGAATGTAAGCATTCTTTATTTATTTAGTTTTCTCTTTTTTTGCCTCTCTTTACTTTCGTTTTCTTTCGTTCTTTGGTGGTTCCTTCAGACATGTTGTATATCATATTTTCCGGTGCAGCCTTTCAACTCAACTCAGCTCAATTTTCTTATAAAGTGTAAGGTACATCTCGACAAGCCCTGCTCGCAGATAGCAGAAAACAAGTGCAGGGCTTAGTCATTGTACCGTAGTATGAGTTTCTTTTTGCTTTTATAATGTGCGAGATGTTACAAAGCTTTCGATTTAAACGTATCTGATTCTCCCACGAGCACCACTGTTCTGTGAAATTTAAAACTTGTTCAATTCTGAATGTGGTTAGTTGCAGTCGATGATAGTACAAAATATTTTGCTGTTGTGTTTTCTGTCAGGTGCAGCAGATGGGCAAAGGAAGACATTCGTGAGGTCCACAAGCGGCGGTATCTACTTCAGGTGTGTCTCTTACAGCACCTTGGCGTTTTTAGAGAATTAAGGGTGGTCACAAGATTACCAAGAAGTCTGGAAATCGCGGAGGT
>JAOBRH010397278.1:0-11309 GCA_027575125.1 Umimayanthus parasiticus | reverse complement strand
TTTAAATAGTTTTAACAAGTACGTACTAAATAGTTTTTATCATTTACTTATAATTTGTAATCTCAACATCATGTTTGGACAGACATTTTACTAGTTTTCAAAACATGTTTTCAATAATGTTTGTATCTTGTATGTCTATTTTAGAATATAGTTTTAACACTGTATTTATAAATATTTATTACAGCATACTTCAATGTCAAAAACATTCTGCCAAGTAAAACTTAAAGATATTTCATATAAATTATTTTACTTGGAGGACAGATATTTTCCCCCTCCTTGGTATACTCACCTGCTGTACGTTTTTCTGAAAAGTATATATTTTCATCAGCAGAAAAGAGTGCATTGATTCAATAAACTATCTTATAAAAACAAGTATATTTCTGGTTTTCATTATTTTTTTAAACTTGCCATCTCGACGCTCAGCGCAATGTTGCAAGCTGGAGACTTGATCGATCAAGTAGATCGGGAGCGTGGCGCGAACAGAAATCTATCCCGCGGGATTCAATTTATCCACGCAAAACGGTTGGCTCACCACCCTAATACCAGATACACACTCCTAGTAATGGACTCCTGGTACAATGTGATGACAAGTTTTGAAGTGTATACTAATCAAAAAACAGTCCAAGGTTTGTTTCTCAAGATTTGCAGCAAACATCATTGTTTAAAACAATGCATTGTAGGTATTTTTCATTTTTTCAAAATTTCTTCATTTTACTGTTCTTTTCCACCTACGCGTGCAGTTTCTTCTGTAGATAATATGCCAGAGTAGCTATTACTGTTTGCAAAGTTTGAACGTTTTTGTTGTTGCCATAGAAACAGTTTTAAAATTTGCTAAAGCTTAAATCAATATAGTGTTTCTGTTATATTTTGGCAGCACATAACTTTTTGATTCATAATTGAACTTTTTATCCCATAGTTATGTATTTCCATGAAGCAAAAGGTAAATAGTAAATTGGTCTTGTTGCCATGGCAACAGTAATTGGCCTTACCTAACTCCACAATTGAGTAGTTCTCATGGTGATTAACATTTGTACAAAAATTCATCACTCTAGGATGAATAGTAAAAACGTTAAGAAGGGGGGAGGCGGAATCCGCCCCCCGGCTCAGTGACACCTCAAAAAAAAAAAAAGCCAGGACTTGATAGGGTTAACCCTGTCAGGTCCGGGGGGGGGGGCACTTTCCCCAAATGGTATTTTGTGCATATCTCGAAAACGGTTTTATGTCAGAAGCTGAAATCTCGTGGCTTTTCCCAAAATTTTTCAGGGAATCTTTTGGTTTGCGTTTTGTAAACATGTGTAAAACGCCGTTGATATGGTTACCCCATCTTCCTGATACACTTTTCAACATTTCAAAATTTTTATACTGTGCGTTAATAATGCCACGCAAACAATATTTTCTTAATTATGTTTGCTGAAAGAAAGGGTGTCATGGACTTTTACACAGTCGTTTTCGGTTAAATTCATCTTCCTCGACAAGCAATTAGTTCTGGGAAAAAATTGTGAAAATTCGTCATTTTCATTATTTCTTGTTTGAACCGACAAAAATCCGAAGTATGGATATAAAATGATTGTACAGATAATGGTGCAGATATGTGCAAAATTCTTAATCTCTCGGTTGAAAATTCGAGGAGCTATGGCCGTTTCCCTTGTTGCCATGGCAACTGCCGCCCTATATTTATTTCTTGATATACTTTTTGGGGCATTGAGGAACCAATTTGGTTTGCATATTTTTCTGGTTCTCTTGTCGACAGTTTCTGTTTACTATGTCTGTTTCGAGATGGATAACAAGATTATTGTATTGTTGCTGTTGCCATGGTAACCAAATAAATTTTGATTGACTTGCGATGATGAATTCATCAAACTTACGACGTCACAACATTTGAATGTGACTTAATTACACCATGTTGTTTAGAAACTGTTTTATAGGCCCTTGGAAAAGTTGATTTGCTTCTCTATAAAACTATGCAGAGTCAAAGTGCTCTCAACCAGAAGCCAATGTTCTGTGACGTCATCACCATGTAAACAGTTTTTTCATGTTACACCTTACGTATTATAGATTTAGTTTAACGCTTCGAAAATGTAATTAAGCTTGGTTAGCATCTCTATATTTGGAAAAGAGCGTTCTTAAACCATAAGAAAACAAGTTATACCGAAACACCATATACTACACGTCATTATGACGTCAGAGCCAATTAACGCATCAAAGCTCGACCACAGATAGAGCTTGTAACACTTAACACGTTTACCTAGTTTCATCATTATACACCCAATAATAAAAGAGGGAGGAGGGCACTTTGCCCGGGCTGTAACGAGCCCACAATTTAGACTGTTTTTTCGCGAAGTGTACAGTCAATGGAAAATATGTCCTCAACATTCGTGTTAACATACAGTGGAACGCCGTTTTGACGATCTTCGGTATAACGATCAACAATCGTTTGCCCAGGAAAAGTTATAGTAAATTGTATGGGGCAGAACCCCGGTATAACAGTCTTCGGTATAACGATATTGCAGGCTTGACGATAGGAATATCGTTGACCGAGCGCAAAATCTTTCCAGTTATAACGATAAAATCAATATCGCTGACCATAGGAAGCGCTAATATTGTCAACATAGTACAATAGAACAAACTTTTATTACAATAACAGCAATTACAAACTGTTTTTGACATGTTTTGAGGACTTTGAAGAATGCTCTGGACGTAATTCATTTGATGATCAAGTATAGATTTATATTAGATAACGTGAAGTAAAAAGGCAACTATCAGTTTTATCCCGGTATATCGATATTTTTAGAAGTTATCTCACAATATGGTTAAACCAGGAATTCGGCTATAGCGATATACCGGTTTAACGATATAATTTTAACGCTCCCTCGGCATATCGTTAAACCAGGGTTCCACTGTATATATATATTTTCCCCTAAGCCTTCAAGACGTTTACTTTCCTTACCCTTGCCTGGATGTCCTGACAGCAAAAGGTCGGCTTGGCTTGGTAGCTTGGGAACTTCTGCTTTCACTGCTGGCGCTGCCACCGGTTTAGCAATTATGGCTGGTTTTGCACCTATAGAACGACAAACATTGAGGTTGATAACATATATACAGATACCAAGTTTTTAGAAGAGAGACGAAATTTATCTCTGGGATAAACTATTTTTTTCAAAACTATACATATTCGGCAAGTACTCCAATGTTTTGAAACCATTTGCATCATTGGTCAGTATGTTCTTAAAACATCTGTATTATTTTCATTCTCCAAAAAATTCAGAACTTGAAAATGAAAGCTCGGGAGACATCGTCGAAAAACTTCATTTTGCTCACTCAATCACTATATTTTCTGCCTTGAATATCCGTCATGCATCTACCATCGTGAAGTGGCCTTTAGCGTGATATATCACGGGATATCCATAAGATTTTGCCTTCTTCGAGCAACCGGGTCCAGGTATCACGTCGTTCGGGTTTTGGCAGTCTAAGCCTCTGAAGTAACTACTGCAAATTGAAAACGAAAGAAAACGAAAACAAATCCACGTGTGAAGCGCAACCAAAGCTTACCTAGAAGCTCGGTAGACCCAAAGTCTCTGACATAGGACACTTGAGGTGAGAACTTCGAAGGCTTGGCAGGCTGCGTGTTGCACAATGGCTTGGTTTTACATTCGACTGAAAAGCAGTTTCCAGCTAAGATGAAAGCCAGGTTGCACTTTGTCATCTCGCAGCATATTCTTCTGCACTGAGTCATGTCCTTGACCCTGCCGTGGTCTCTGAAGTTCCCCGCTTGTATACCTCCAACCAGTGTGACATTGTCGATAGTTTTACGTGCTGGGCACTGGTTTACCGGAGCTGCAGATCAGACAGTAAAGTTTGGAGACACTTAGTACAAACTAGATTGTTTCCAAACGATTGAAGGATACCTCTATGCTTAAAGCAGCTTGTGTAGCCATGTCATGATTTTGTCTTTGAGTTTCATTTCATTTACTTTTATACATTAAATATATTCTTAATTGAGAACAGCCCAGTACAACACGTACAAAAGGTTGTCAAAATTAGGTTGTGCGTGGCGTCAGGGGCTGTCAGGATTCATAGGCGAAGGCCTGCTCTGCGGTTCTTCCTATGTATTGCAAGTCAGGAATTTAAACACCATTTAACTGCTCAATACCTTAAAGATTAAAAGTTTTACAAACCTAAATTCTAACTGAGCCGTTGCGTAGTTAGAACTAGTTTTAGTATCGTAATTATTTTGTCAGCTTTCTTGCTTCATTGTATGTGAAAATTTCTTGGAGTAGTCTTGGTCTCAGATATACCTTAAAGTAAAGTGAGAGGGCTCCGCTCCATAAGAAGGAATTTCCTTCACCTCTGTGTTAAAAACCCTGGTGCGATCTGTTTTATAAAGCCACGGCTATATGACGTCATAATAATTTATAACTATTGTTATTTAAATATACATGTAATCAGTTTCAGTGATTTTATCGGGGATGAGACACTCTGTGGGACCAGATAATAAAGCCATTGTTACTATTATTATTATTATTATTATTATTATTATTATTATTATTATTATTACCTTTGGGAGTGACAGGAACGATCTTTCTGCTGATTACGTAGGCGATCTGCGGGTTGAAGATGGAAGGCTGTGCCTTCATTGTACTACAAATGTCTTTATTGTAACATTTGACTGAGAAACAGTTTTGTCCTAGCATGAAAGCGAGGTTACATGTTGACTGTTGGCAGCAGCTGTTGTAGCATTCCCCCATCGTGCCAACCTTGCCGATATCAGTGAAGTCCCCGGCTTTGAGCCCGCCCTTCAATGTCACCTTGGTCAGCACCTTCATGGGGTTACAGAACGCCTTGGATGTTTCCTCCTCGTCCACGTGAACTGCAGAGTAAGCGAGCAAAAATTCAAACCAAGAAAAATATCAACCCTAATCTACATAAGTCTTAATCTTAAGACAATTAATACAGTGAAAGGTTTGAGACAAGGTTATTCATAGTTTGTTGTTTATAACTCGCCTGATAAATAATCAAAAGGTAAAAGTTTGTTTTTGTTTTGTAAAGTTTTAAACTAAACGTTTTCGGCTTAGTAAGTCATCTGCAGAGTTTACAAAACTACTAATACAAAATGCCAAAAACCGTGTTTAGGGAATCTGCCGCTACTTTGCGTACGCAGCGTAGTTTCTAGCACTATGCCGCTTTTCTCAAACTGCTAGATCCAGATGGGCTTCAGTCGCTGCTGGCCCGCAGCGGCTTTCCAAAAATTCCATTACCGACTGGATTTTGAGCGCGTTTTGGAGGGCGTTTTTTGGACAAAGAAATGCTTGCAGTTCAACAAATAATAGTCGCAGCGATTTTTCGATGGCATCATCGTCTTACACAAAACATGACACTTTCAAACAATTCTAAAATTTGAGCTTTGTTTTAGTTTAAAATTTTACAAACCAACAAACATATCAACGTTTGTTGTTGCATGGTTCGGATTGTCCGGGTTGGTGTAGTCCTCAGAAGGACTATTATTGGTTGTGACAGAGGTTTCGACAACCTGGCTGGAATTGATTTTTCAGAGTCAGTGTTAGATAAATCGTACAGTTCGTATTTATAGTGACCACTTTATCTAACGTCATATTTGTATCTAGATTAGCTCAAGCTATTTCTCTTATTAGCAAATGGCTTTTCTTTTATGACAAATTAACCTTTGCTAAAATATTTCGCATCCATACGTCACAAATTAAGGTAGCGTCGTGCAGAGCCTCTTACCTGTGTGTTTGACGCCTTCGCTGTTCCACCGAGTGGCGTAGACTATTGTGGGGTGGAACGCGGACGGCTTCGCCTTCTGCATCTGACAATTCTTACCATCGGAGCAGCCGACGAGGTAGCATCTCTTTTGCAGCATGAACGACAGGTCACAAGCCGAGAACTCGCAACATTTACTGCTACATTCATTGATATCCTTCACTGTACCGATGTCTTTGTATGTTCCAGCATTAATGCCGCCGCGCAATGTCACTTCTTTATATGTTTTCCCTGGTTTGCATTTCCCAGGCGATCCGGGCCCACTGGCAGTCGCTTCCCCTTTGCCCGGGGAAGCTACGCCAGATTTGGTTGTGGCTGAAACGGGTCCACTAGCAGCCGGGTTATTCGTAGAACTAACTGGCCCCAAGGCGGGCTTTGCAGCAGCTAGTCCTTGAATAGAGTTCGCTGCGGATAGGTCAGGGATGCCTGGTGTCTTACCAGCCGGCACACCAAGTGTGGCTGGATTAGCAGCTAGAATGTTATTCGAGTTCTTGGCTGGAAGTGGTGGACTTGTAGCCTTAGTGGCTCCCACTTTGTTGAGGTTCGGGTTCCCTAACATGTTTATCAGCGGGTCGGGGTGTGATATTTGACCAGCGTGCGTCAGAGCAAAGGCAAGTGAGTTGTTCTCTGTAACACAGTAGAGAGTAATTACCTCGAATGTTGGATTGCCATGAGTTTAATCAGCTCCTTACTTCCAATATTAAGCATTCAAGTTTAGGTATATGTTTTTTTAAAACATAAAAGTAAGCGCAGTCTTAAAAATGTGCGTCACTTACCCCTCCTCCCAATTCCTTTTATTTTCAGAATGAATTAAAAACATGTCAGGAAAAGAAAAAAACGCATACTATTTTTTTCGTTCTAACTCGAACTAACGTTGTTGCTAAGGCATTATCATTATATTTTGTTAACATTGTTATTAGTATTATTATCGTTATCATTATCATTATGAAATTCATTTATCCAGAATTAGTTGCTCTGGTTTGATTTAACTATCTGGACTAGCACAATTTGCCTTTGTCGTAGGGTAGAGATGCGCTTCAACTCCCACAAGTTCCAGCTATTGTTGGAGATAATTGAAGCGAAAATAGGGTATTGTAATTAAATACTTACGATCAGCTACCGTGAGCCTTTGCATTTGTCTATATTTAAACTGATTGGCGTAGATCTTCGTTAGGTTTTCACCTATTGTATATGTGCGACTAGTGTCTTCAGTTCTGCTCTGTTACATGAGCTTCGTTAATCACGACATTATCGGGACCTTAGGGGGCGGGGCGCGAACGTTAACAAAGACTTCTGCTGAATTTTGACTGCACGTTTTTATTTTCCTTGTTTCTTTAACTCACTCGTTTCATTTTTGTTTTACGTGAAGGTGTGCGACTGGGAAGATTAGAAGCTTCACTTTTGAAGCCGCACGAACTTAAACGATTCATACTTTAACGTTCACGTTCTCAATAAAGTAAAACCCCAGAATTGAGCTTTTCACGTTCTGTTCCCTGGCGTGACGATGAAAACCTGATCAGCTGGTTGCATTCCCACAGAAGTTACGGTAATCTGTAAATAGCATATTCTGTTTTGTAAAGCTGTAGTTAACCCTTCGCGGCGTTGTTGCTCAAGCTCTCTATTAACAGGCTGCGCAAAGGGTTACTGTAGTTAATTGCAACTGAGTCTTCAAATTCACCTGAATTATTCTCATCTATAAAAGCGACGTATAAACAGGCCTAAACTATATCAGACTCCAAATAGTATGTTACAAGTTGTTTGGAAAAGGTCCTCAGTGACATTTTGCGACAAGAGCTTTTTAGCTTGTTATAGCTTTGTTATTTGTTACGTCTGCATTTTTATCTGAAAATTAGCATCTTTATCTGAAAGTTAGTATCCTTGCACTGTTATAAAATTAGTCTTGTAGGTAAGTTACATAAGCAGACAAAAATGTTATTGTTTAGTCGTCAGGAATATACCGTAAACCGTCTATTTAACCTAAGGAGGACTTATTCAATCGGGGCCTTCTGGGTGGGGCGGGAGATGGTGGTGGTGGTAGTGATGGTGGTGGGGGCTGGTTGGGGGTTCGGAGAAGAGAGGAGAGGAGAGGAGCAAATAATGGAGGTTGGTGGGAGAAGCTTATTCGATCTCCTTATCTCTAGAGGACGATGGCTATTAGAGAGGAGGGCTTAATGGAGAGGGGGGGGGGCTGATTCGTATCCCCTGGAGGGAGGAGGGTGTCCATTAGAGAGGAGGGCTTAATGAAGGCCGAGGGGGAGGGGGGCTTCAATTCAGGAGTTGGGTCCTAAGTAGTTTCTACTTAATTGAACTAAAAACAGCCATAAATGACTGAAATAAGAAATTTTATTTCAAAGTCAAATATGCTCCAGTACAATAGCAACATAAATTCAAGAGCCTTGCTTACTCTCCGGTAAGCACTGTTTTACGTAAATCAAACTCATACATACGTGTCCTCTTTTAATGGGAAGGGCTTTTAAAAATAGAGATGAGCGGAGTTTGGTAGAGAGTGTGCGGTAACCCTATGACACATTTTCGCATCATTATTAGTGAGGCGGATTTCGGATGACAAAGTTATTTACATTTGAGTCCTTTATGTAGCATAAATAAATTTTATCGATTCGTTCCAAAAAGTTTGTCCAAAATTCTAACCAACATGGAAAAATTGGTGCTCATTAAAACCTTGAACTTAATATGTCGAATAATTTTGGAGAAATTAGTGTTTGCGTGCATGTATGGACCTATATAAGGACAACTATTATCTCTGTAGGTTTCGACGTTCTTGAAGGTAAGTTTAATTGTGCCACTTCTTTTTTGGATTATGAATACTTTTCTCTTTAATCTTGAAGTTGGATTTGTGATATATTTTTTTTCTAATATGGCAAAATATAAACAACAATGTCAAACTAAAATCCGTCTTAGCATTCTTACTTTAGTTAGTACTATTATTCTGCGGCTATTTATAATTAATATTATTATTCTGCAGTTATTTATAAGTATTAATTTTGAGATATTAACATTATTACATTACACAACAGGAAGTTCATTAGCGTTAAACAACAGTACGTGTCGCTAGTAGCTGTTTCGAATCTTAAGCCACATTCACACTACTCATTAAACAGGTTTCAATTCAACTTAAAGTACTTAAAACTTGTACAAAATTATCTTAATTTAGCGTCAAGGCATTGAAATGCTCATTTCAGAACCTGTAAAAACCTATGAAGCAGAACACATTACAGTTGCAACATTTTTAAGTCGAACAAGTTTAAATGCTTAGTGTTTGGTACGAAGGCGGTATGTATTATATCGAACAATCTGGTTTACACATTAAACAAGTTTAAATTGCACTAGAAGGAGAGATATAATG
Source organism: Umimayanthus parasiticus (assembly GCA_027575125.1). Lineage (NCBI taxonomy): Eukaryota > Metazoa > Cnidaria > Anthozoa > Zoantharia > Parazoanthidae > Umimayanthus > Umimayanthus parasiticus. The sequence goes on along the minus strand of JAOBRH010397278.1, from coordinate 2,170 downwards.
AAAAAGAGAAGAAATAAATTTTTTTCTCAGCAAACTCAACTTTACCTAAACATATTCGTGAATGATTACGTACGAGATTTCAAGAGCTGCGTTCTGTAAACTAACTAGCAATTCTTGAAACTATTCGATAGTTAACAAAACTTTAGACATTGAATTGTATCTTGACTTCATTTTTTTAAGCTAGAAGTTACCAAACTCAATTAACAGTTTCACTTTACACTTTAAAATTTCCTGCCGTTGTTAAATTAAAGCTATAGAGGATAAGCCTGAAGTTCCATTTGGAGCAATTTTTCGTGTGCCGTTTGGAACAGAAGAGGTAACGTTGTAGACATTTCTTGTCTCAAATCTGACAGCTTTTTGTTCAACGAAAAGCTGTTTCTGTTTACACTGCAACCCAGTAACTTCTATGATGGCACAAAAGTTAATCGGTATAGTGTATAACGAGGCCTAAATACGTTTGTTCTTAAACTTAAGTCGTCAACTCCGTGTAAAGAATTGCTTATGGGACAATCTCCGAACCATACAAATACCCGCACAAAAATAAGATCAAATTAGAAAGCAAAGAACGGGGCAAACAAAACATGGCTGGTACCAACTAAAATGTTATTGTAGGTATTTCAAAAAGGAATTAATGTAACTTTCAAGCCGTTAGTTAATCGAAAACAAAATTTCTTTCTCAATTAAACAGGCGAGTTTTAAGGAAAGCTGTTATAATTTGTACAACTATTTGTATGACGTTAATTAAATGTGACAAATTGTCTTTTTTAATATATCAAGGGAAAGAATTAAATTATTCGCCAGACAGCCTGAATAAAACACGCTGCAGATTTTAATTTAAAAATTTCTAAGTAGCGCGATAGCGGCTAGTTCTGATTTTTTAATGCATAATTTGCATGTGCAATAACAACACCCTATATTTACTGTAGCCATGGAATCAGCGACCCGAGTATTCTTAGAAGTATGCGTTAATGAACTCAAGGCTGCAACGACACTCGCCGGCCAAACCACACAGCCTTTTCTAAAATAAGTATCAAATAGGCGTGACCTAATCTAGATACCGGTGGATCAGCGTTTAGAATTTTGATCGTGTGTGTCCTCAGTTGAGCAAGCCACTTTACTCGATTTCGGCAGCTGTAGAGATATGAGTACTAGCTTCTGCAGGGTGCTAGCCTGGGAAGGAGAAGCATATGATACAGGGTAGTCACCTTTAAGCTGCAGCAACCGGCGATAAGTGCTGGCCTTGCTCTATGAGTCACTAGGTTCTGAGCGGAATAATGATCAACTCATCTGGGTTAATTAAGTTAGTTTAATTCAACACACAATTTTGTCTACATTAATTAGTCAGGTCACCAGATCAAATTGGCACTATACAAAACGGCAAATAAACAAATAATAAACGTTAAGGAAATATTTAGTGTCAAGTCTATACTAGTAGACTATTAGATTATTAGATTACGCAAACTTATACGAATAGCTAGAGCTTCTATCTAGAAAAAAAAGAAGCTTATTTCTTATCTTTCAGGAAAATTTGAGTTAATGAGACGATTTCAAAAATGAATACTTTTTTAGTTCTTTTTTAAATTTAAAATGCATTCATGTATAAGCACGCGGATTAACGGTAATTAAGCGAGAAAACGTAAGGCTTACTAGAAATCAAACAGTTTTATGCTTTTAAAAGAAATGCTGAGCTAACCTTCAAGGAAGTGTCTTCGTTTTATAAGGTTTAACAAACAGCTACTCGTTCAGTTAAGAAAATGAAGTGAAACTTCATATACTAACAGCTAACTTTGATAAGAGGGTCTGGATGGAGTTAACTGGTTGCTGAGAATCGCCTAAGATTTTAACTGATAACTGAGATTTGAGGATAATTTTAGCCGAATACTGATAATGGATATCAAAAAATCTAACTGATTACTGAGAATTGGCTAAAAATATTAACTGTTTACTGAGAGCTGAGTACCACCATTCAGGCCCTCTGGTGAAACAGGCGTTATATAAAAGCTAGTGCTTTAAGCAATTTTAGAAGCCCAGAAACACATGCAGTTCTTGTTGACAGTCGTTGTGACATGCTAGCAAAGGTGCAAGATTTTTATCTTGATGGTTCTTTTGAGTGTATGTAATATATCTGACAAATGCTGGGGCCAGATAGAATCATTGTAATGCTGGATCA
>JAOBRH010397167.1:0-11309 GCA_027575125.1 Umimayanthus parasiticus | reverse complement strand
GATATGGATGTAGCAATATGGCGACGAATGGGAAATCCGTTGAATGCGTCGATATTTTGCAACCAAAATTGCATTTCTTCTAATAACGCGCCGGGAATAGTAAAAATGGAATCCCAGGAAGGTCTGCTGTTGATGGCGTAGTACATCTGCCTTGTGAAAAGCCTAGCAATAGGGCCAACGGCTAAGTAGAGCGAATTGATAAATCCTGCAAATTTGGCAAGATCACGGAAAGTGCAACGCTGCATGATGATAACGCTACACAAAAGCCGTTTGAGTTTGTCAATTTTAGCTCTGGGGACTTGAAAAACCATTTGGATTGTGTTAATGATTAAACCGAGCCATTCTCCGATACGACGTGGATGCCAATTTGATTTGTCAAGGTTGACTTTCAAACCAGATTTATCTAAATCCTTTTGATGGATCAAACTCGCTGCTGACGCAGAAACAATGTCGGGGTGTCCGGAAATTCCGTCGTCCAAATACCAAAAACAACTAAAATTAAGCAAACGCCAACGATGCAACAATGGACGGAGAAGTTTAGTGAAACAAAAACATGCCGTGCTGAGGCCAAAGTGAAGCACTGTGAAAGCCAAGAAACACTGTTCTCCATGATATGGCCATGAGAAGCCCAGGTAAGTCTGATGCGGCTCGTAGATATCAACGTGATTATATCCGGACTGAAGGTCCCACGTGGCAAACCAAAAATCGTGTTGGAATACTTTGGATAAAGATTTCAATTCTTCGTAATGGAATTTAGGCTTGACCAAACAAGAGTTAACGTGCCTAAGGTCAATAACAAGACGGAGTTTCTTGCCAATTGCAACAGTAAGTGGGTTGACACATGTAGGCTCTATTACTTTTTTAACGCAACCGTGTTCCAAAAGCTGAGTTATTGCCTTCTCTACAAAATCTGGATGCGATAGTGCTGACCTGTTGTTTCGAAGCTGAATAGGCTCTGGCAACTGCGAGAAAGGCAGACAATATCCTTGTGATATAATATTACTTACAAAATCTGGGCAGTCTAATTAAGATAACCAAAAGTTTGAGTGTGCTCATACTGCCCTTAACACTGACAGATCCGCTGTCTTTTTGTGAATATTCATGTTCTCGACTCAAAATCTGCACATCATCATAACTGGTATTTTCATCCTCGGAGAATAATAACTCTACATTTAGTCAATCTTTGTTAACCGATCTAGAGGCTGAGGATCCTTTGCGAGGACAGTAGGCACCTAGATGACCATATTCCCAGCACTATAAAAGGCGGTGCAAAACACAATTAGAATGCACGGCTAGAACAAAGGGGTAAAAAGTGTGCCCGCTAACACGGCTGAAGAGAAATGATCTACCCAACTAACGCCGTATTTAAACCAAACCATACAATGGATACTACAACAAAGGATGCACTAACTGAATACCCTTGCAATACCCGGGAGACTGCTAAAAACTACCAATACCCGTTTGGAATGCAAAACCTGTGACAATGATAACTCACAGAATACAATTATCAGCTAAACGTTTTATCGCAGATAATGCGCTATTCTGCAGGGTTCCATCGCTTAACAATTTTTGACAGTCAAACTCCTCACAAGCCATTTGGTTTGCCAGTGTGGTTTCTGCTTTTTTCTCCATTTCCCATTTTCACTCATTAGATCCAATTGCTGAAGATAACATAAGTAATCTGTAGTAACGTTCTCATCCAAAATGCACCACTGAGAGAAACATTTACATCTGTACTATTATCAGAGGCAATCACTATCTCTTTGTAAAGCTTTTCAAGCCGAGCTCTTGGGTGATAATCATCTGGATCTCTCACGCTTCCATTAGCTTGTGTGATTGGTGTTTTACCTGGAGGCAAGTAGTGAAACTCTGGCAGCTTGCTTCTATCAGGAAAGGAGTACATGTGAACGGAATCATCAACCCGATACTTATGCTACATTTCACCACTTTTGACAATTTTCTGGCCGATACTATAGAGTTTTGAAAAGTTGTTGTGACCGGCGACTTTGTCTCATCTTTGCTGACTTTGACAAATTATATGCTTGTAAGTATTTCGAGTTAAAGAAAAACCGCCCCTTCCTCTTCTGGAGAATTTTACAAAAGATTTATGAGCAAAACACTGAAATGAACGTTCAAATGCCGTTTTCCGGCCTCCTCTTTCCAGAATTGGGGTCCGGGCCCCCTTTTAACTTTCTGGATCCTCCCTGTGTTTGATTTGTTCCTGGTTCAATCCATATGTTGCCTTATAATACTCCCATTTAACCACTCCACCATCAACTAAGGCTTCGCCTATTGCAGCACTAGAACGTTCAGCCTCATTCTGGGCCGAGTCGTGTGGGGCACGGTGAATTCTGTTAAGGTGAGTCCACCCATTGATGCGCGCCATTTCAAGATCTTTGTATTTCACCTTCAATATTGAAGACACCAACACCTGGACCGCATCTGTGGCCTCCATAACGTAGTTACACAGAGGAGGCAATTCTAGTTTCTCAATGAAATCCATTTTTGTCTTTGGATAGTATAATCCTGTCAAGGCGAGTCCACCAATTGATGCGCGCCATTTCAAGATCTTTGTATTTCACCTTCAATATTGAAGACACCAACACCTGGACCGCATCTGTGGCCTCCATAACGTAGTTACACAGAGGCAATTCTTGTCTCAATGAAATGCATTTTTTCTTTGGATAGTACAAATGGGATCAATCTGTGACCAAAATACACGTGGATCTGTAGAGTCATGTATGTCAATACCTTTAATGACAAGGCCAAAAAGATGATTTCCTTTGGCCATGTCGTTTTCAGCCGTCATAGTTGCCATATCTTCATTGCACAGGTTCACTGCATTTGCCAGATGGTTTTGAAGCCAACTAAGTTTTTCCTTTTCATATTTCTTGAAAGGACAATACAGGAGAAACGCGAAGAAAACCAAATCTTTGAGGTTGGAGCACCTTTTCAGGCACTACTTCAGGTTATTACGCATTACGAGGACCAAATTATACTGTTCCTATTGTTCCAGACGAGTTGAACCTTGAAGCTATAGCTGGATTATCAAAGAAAAAGAAACCATACCTAAATTTTGTTTTTAAGCAAGGTATGTTAACAAACGAAGCACAATCAACTATCGAGAAACATCTTCCTTTTTATAGTCTGAACTGCGATGTAAATTTTGAGAGTAGACAAAATGATGAGATGAATAAAAGTAGTGATGATCATGATGGGCGGTTGTTTTATATAATACCCAATAACAGTTTCTATTATATAGCAGGAAATGTTAAAGAACAGTATTAAGATTAGTCATTCTTCATGTTTGTATGTACATACCTGGTACATACAGTATGAACTGGAAAGAAATAACCAATGTTCACGGTTTTCCCTATGTGATCTTGTTCTTAAAATAACGCACTTTGTGTTAAGAGTAGATGAACAGAAACTGAACTTCTATGCAAAAATAATTATTCACACTAAATGTAAAAAAGTATTAATGTAAAAATAATGATTTAAAATAATTCCTGATAAAAATATACATAGTATTATATGGAGCAATACTCTCGAAAGAAGTACCTATTGCCAAAACATGGAGTAGCAAAATAAAGTAGTTCTTGCCTTGGTTTAATATAAGTGAGCCTCCCCTTTTTGGCAGATTGATATTTTGTGACACTTACTTTTCCACCCCCTCTCCCCTACTAATTTATGGCCAGTCCCGAAGGAAGATGATACTGAGCACCAAGGTGATGCCAACTATGGAAGGCGATGCTATTGAGGGGAAACATTAGGTCAGTGGGGAAAATAATACTAAGCACCAAGGTCATGTCACTGAGGATGATGAAACTAAGAAGGTGATGCCATTGAGGAAAAGATTACGTCAGTGGGGCAGATAGCCTCCAAAAGCAGACGCCTCATTTCCTTCGCGGCGGTGTCCCGCATGGGGAAGATAATACTAAGCAGCAAGGGGATACCATTGACGATGATAAAACGAAGGCAATGCCATTGAAGGAAAGATTACGTCAGTGGGGAAGATAACACTAAGCAGCAAGGTGATACCACCGAGGATGATAAAACGAAGGCGATGCCACTGAGGGGAAGATGACGTCAGTGAGGAAGATAATTCACCTTTTGCTGTTCATTACGAGAAAATACGCATTCATTTGCGTCAAATTTCAGTCATTAAAGCAAAAAGACATCGGCATTCATTTGGACGCAAAGCACATTCATGTACGAATTTTGCATATTCATAAACATTTTTCGGCATTCATTTGCACATTTGAATAAGAAAAGTAAACTTTCAATTGAGTGAATAACAGCAAAATGTATACTAACTAGCTTAGGTATGATGAAACTACGGAAGGTGAAGCCATCGAGGAAAAAGATGACGTCAGCGATGAAGATAACACTGAGGACCAAGGTGACGGCACAAAATGAATTTCACTTGTTCTCCCTTTTCCCCAAATAAGATTTAAAACTATAATGGAATGTACTTGCAAATGCAACATGTCGGTGGTACGTTCTTGTTTGATGTTCAATCAAAGATTGTAGTTAAATTATTTAGATGTTTTTTTCCCCAAAAACTCACATTGTTTTTATCAAAACAACTATCAAGTGTATTTAATAACAAGACATTTTGAACTTATTACCCAAAGCAGCTATCAAATTAGTAACTTTAGATATGTTTACCAAAGGACAGAAACTGCGGCTCAATATATATTAAGAGCGAACTTTATTAAAATGCGATTTGTTTTTTTCCTTTGAAGTGTGTGTGGGGAAAGTTGTCATTCGTCTTTAATGCATGACCATATTTATCACTAGTGCGAACAGCGTCTTCAGTTAAAAGCTCTAAACATCCAAACCCAATGGGGTCAGGTATTAAATATTGCATCTCTACGTAACTTTCAAGAAAGGCTCCAAGTTTCTTCCCCTTTTTTGCAAGGAGAAGAAAAAGAAGTTCCACGAAGAAGAAGCACGGTTACAGTTCAAACCCTGCAAGGTGATTCTAAAATGTGTCCAGAAAGCGTAATCAGATTTGTGTTCTGGACTTCCATTTCTGGCCCCACTTTTTCTTGGCTCTCCTCCAGTGCACGCGCCAGAATGAGACCTTGACTGACCTTCACAACGGCCCATCCGAGAGCTTCAAAAGGTTAGTCAGTGTGACCTTGTTTTTGTTTTTCCGGACTCTGGTGTGCGCTGTCATCTATGTACAATAGGCTTCAAACTTTCTCTGCTGGGAGCTTCTTCCGCAGTAGTATTACAAAGAGATTCTCGACGACACCAGCGGCCCCATAACATTTACATTATACAGGGTTGCCACTGTCAACTGGCCGTGAAATTCAAGGACTTTTCCAGGACCTTTTCGAACAAATTCAAGGACCTTAGGTACCAAATAAAACGTACTATATTAAAAAGTTTTATTATTCTGTATATTAATTCAGCAATGAGCTCTACAAGATTTGCTTCTTTGGAAAATCGAGCCTCCGTTTTTGTTTTCAAACACTGTTATATCGAAGGTATTATGTCCCGTTGTGACAAACAGCTCATTTTGATTATTTTTTGCAGTAAAAGGTGACAAATCTTGCCCATTCAAGAATTTTCAAGGACCGCAACCCAAAATCAAGGACTTTCCAGGGCCTGGAACTTTCTTTTGCCAATTCCAGAACTTTCCAGGATTTTCAAGGACCGTGGCAACCCTGATTACATATATATAGCAGTAGATAGTAACATGGCAAGTGTTCCATCAATCTCTCAAATTTAATGTGCTTTGACCTTTTCTTCTATTCAAATTATGTTCAAACAAACAAACAAGCCAATTGTAATTCATTTGGGAATTAACAGAATTAGAACAATTGAAACAGAAACGAGCTGAAGATGATCTAAACAGGCCGAATCAAACTCTAATTTAGAAACGAATTGACCGCAAATTTTGCAAACAAACATAAAATGATTTGGGAATTTTTTAATTGACAGGCCAGAACTGAAATAAGTCCTCAAGTCTTGTCTAAAACTTCGTCGCAATTATGAAAACTATAACAAAAGCTTTTAGTATGGTTCTACGGCACTTCCGTTACCTGTAATATAATTTGTGAGACTGTATATTACGTCGTTTGCAGACTCGACCAATAGCTGTTTCAAAGGCAAGGAACTTTAAACAAATAATTAACAAGTTTGCAAGCATTGTTTGTAACAATCTCTAACAGGAACAATGTAGTATGGACGAAGAAAGGCAAACATTGTCTTTCATAAGCAATGTTGCTCGAGTTTGGCAACTTTGGAATGCCTTGTTTCTTTAACAGTGCCAAGCTAGTCCCAGTCTTCGTCGTCATTCCCTCCTCCACAACTAACTGGTGCAGGGCCTGGAACAGGTTGTTGAAAATGGCCGCCATTTTGTAAACTCATTTGGGCCATTCCTTCAGTGACGCCTTGAGCTCCTTGCCTGGAAAACTCCTTGTTGGCATCAAATCTCTGCAACACCAGTAAATAATCACAGCATGAGCAAGTACTTCAATTTTGGGAAAAAGAGAATGGGCGCGTAATGTCCGCACTGATCCGAGCAGTTTTGCATGTATTCAGCTGGTTAGTAAGCAGTAGTTACTCATAAGCAACTTGTGTTCGGGTTCTTGACTGGTAATTGAATATAAATACAAAACAAACAGAGAAGTAGTTTCCAACAATTTCTTTGGACCTTGTTCATTATTAATTCGATCTGTCGTGACGTGATTTATCACAGCACGACAAGACTTAATAATTACAATAGGATGACAGCTGAGGAGATCGATGTTAAATCAGCTGTTGCCGTAGGTGCTTTACTAAAACCAGACCCAAGAAGTCAAACTGTGGAGCACTAGTTTCAAAGTGCGGCAATACAAGTAATAATTTCCTTCGATTTGTCACGCAACAAATCTGCAATAGACCTTCGAACAAGCGATACTGATTGGCCCTCAGGTCAGCACTTAGTTACGTAGCCACAACTTGCAATAAAGAAATTTATTTATACACTTCAACCTGCAACACAAGAATGTTGCACAACAAGTTCCAAATAAATATTGTATTATTTATACGATACTTTTGCAAAAAATAATTAGGTCAAAAACGATCTGCGTTTCATTTACCTTCATTCAAGCTCAGGTGAACATCCATATACAGGACTTTGGGACCAGCTTTCATGATAGGGTTCTTTATCAAGTATTGTCTGAACAGGGTACGCTTGTTTGTTTCTTGAGTGTTCAGCGAATGTGTCAAAGTATTACAAAACAAGTAGCTAAAGAATATAAAAAAACACTCGTTTTCAACAACGACCAAGCGGTTGGGAGAGGGAATGGAGGGAAAATTATGCCCAGATGAGCATTTTTAAGAATTTTGACTAGGATTGTTTGAATCAGCTAGTTATGATGTGTACGTCCGATCGTTGCCTGGCCTGAGTTTGTTGTTATCTAGGTTTGCTGTTACTTGCTTGGTAATTAACTAAACCGACTGTGGCGTCATCATATGCTATATGCCCCCAAACATGGCATTTTAACATATTTCTTTCCACATTTTAAAACATTTTTTACAATGGATTTGCTTATTACTTAAAATTAGCCGCAACATTGAACTTTTTTCAAACCTGCTTCATTAGACTGATTTTTATTCAATTCAAAGTGGTTTATTGGACAAAAACGTTCTTAACGGTTTGGAAACAATGTCATGATGACGTCACAATTGCTGCCATTGCAAAACAAGTGCTGCCATTCGATTTAGCATCTGTACTGGTTGCTTCTAGGAAATAAATTCTTGTGTATGTACCTGTCTCCTGTCACGTGAAGCAAACTTGCCACCGGCCGGACCATAACTGGAGCCAATGGCCTCCTCAGCAGCGTACTCCAACCAATCAGGCACCACCTGTGATGCCTTGGGGACACACGCATGGAACACGTTAGTGGTAAAGCGGATGGATGACTACATATAGAATAAAACATCAAAAGAAACTGACCTCCGCCAAAACTTTCACTAAGCTTCGGGCAATTTTCTCATCTCTTCCCGCTTCATAAAAAGAAGTGGCCTTGCCTTTGTTGCCAATTCTGCCGGTACGACCAATTCTATGGACATAATCTTCAATCACTTGGGGAAGGTCGTAGTTAATAACATGCTTGACGTCTGCTACGTCCAGACCACGAGCAGCAACAGATGTGGCCACCATGATCGGCGCTCGGCCGGTACGAAAGTCTTCCAGAGCCTGCTCACGTTCTTGCTGGCTTCGGTCACTGCAGAGAACAACAAAACATTCTAGCGGTCGGTGTTAATCTGTGCTGGCCTTAGGCCTGCGGACCACCGTCAAGATCGGATCCTTTCTTGTAGGGCTCAGTATGCAGTTTAATTAGTTCAATGTTACAATGCAGTCCAATCTGGTAGGTATAGTACAAAAGTAGAGATAAAGTTAATAGAAAAAGTATCAATGTATACTAGCAAGTGGCCAGTGATCCAACTTATGGCCGCGGGTACCAGCGGACTGGCTGGCCAGATAAGACTATCAACTATGGTGCCACATTCGAACAAGAGATGAAGGATCACGAGTGCCTATTATTTAAAAGACGATTTTGTCAAGGGATACTTTTAAATAGCAAAACATTTAAATCTGGATTATTGTTTAGGTTTAAACGAAACAAAAGGCAGAAAAAAGGAAAGTGTTAACAGCTTGCGGAATAAGTTCTTTCTCACACTCTTTATACTTGCTTAATAAGATCGTTAATTGTCATGTGACTTCAGACAAGATTTAATAACTGTAACTTGTTGTCGCGTGTTGTATAAACACACGTATATCATATTATGGAATGTCAGTGTCAGTTTATGCTTCATTCAAAGAATACGAATACTTTAATTTAAAGCGTTGTCTTGTTTGTCAAACAAAACGTGATATACCAGAACTCCTTCCAAAAATATGGGAATACTGTCACTTCGTAATACGTCATTGGTATTACTTTAGAGTTCTTCTACAAAACATGCAAAGTTCTAGTACTAACCTACTGATACTTGTGGTTGGGAACTGGTTCTGAGACAGGACACACGCCAGGAAATCTGCAACTCGCTTTAGCTCTACAAATACCAGTGTTCTGTCCGTGCCTGCAATTGAGCAACAGCTGGGTGTTGGAATAGTGATCAGTGCACCTTATTCAAACACACACAATGCAGCGAAACAAAAAACAACACAAAACGACAAGCATTGTATGGTAAAGATTGATGACTTAAAAATGTTATACACTGATCTTGACTCTCGACTGGTACCTCAATCAAAGGGCAACATGGCAAAATTCATGTACATCACCTTTAGTTGCTTTAATTATTCCACTAGTCATAAAAAGCCAACCGTTCGAGTGGGGGCGAAAAGAGCAAGACTTTCGATGAGTAAGAAAGATGACCCAAGATGCACAACATACATGAAATATACAAAGAGTGTGCTGCAAGTATTTAGGTACTTACAAACGTTTGACCATGTAGTAGGAATGTTTATGCGAATCTTACATTTATTACGGGAAAGCCAGCAGTAACACCCGAGTGCGATTTCTGATCACTCTGAGAGTCCATGTCAACTCTGGGAAACATTGGTTCAACGAACCAAGAATACGTGATGCGTGCATGCACATCATAATGGTTAAAGATTGAACGTCGACGATTAAGTTGTTTAGATACTCATACCTTTTACATAGCACTTTGATTTTAGTCCTAACAGAAGATAATAATAAATCTTTTTTAGTAAGTACAAGCTATGATCTACCGACCTGACTGCTGCAGAATTTCAAACAGCTTGTTTCTTTTTTCATCACCCTCAACTCTTACAATGTGTTGCGAAATATCCGTGTTAGTTCCACCAACTCGCCCAACAGCGCAGAAAAGATAGTCTTCTTTGAGAAAGTCTGCAGCCAGGTGTTGTATCTGATCTGGGAAGGTAGCACTCAGCATGATTGTCTGTCTCTGGTGTTTGCTGGGCATGCCTTTCTCTTGAACAATCTTTCTGATGACCGGTTCAAACCCCATGTCGAGCATACGATCAGCCTCGTCCAGGATAAGATAGCGGATACTGGCAAGAGATATCTGAAAGTACAACACGACATGTTAAACAACAAACCGAATGCTACAAAAATAACTCTATGGTGTAATTTTAGCACAAGTTTGAAACTCCAGGACTTTCCAGTAGTATTTTACATGCGGGGTTCGCTTCATCGCAGTGAATAAAAAGTTAAACATTTCAATAAAACATTCAAAATAAAAAAAAATGGGAAACCACTAGAAAATGGGAAAATAGCTATCACGGTTCAACTAAATGTGAATGGGTATAACCTTACAGCGAGACGCACGCTACCGTTGCCACCGAGGAAAATTTCGAAGTCTTTCGAGACACTTTTCTGCAACTTTTCTGACACTTTTACAAAGGGGCTTGATGAGTTTTCCCCGGTGGCAACGGTAGCGTGCGTCTCGCTGTAACACTAATGACCAATAATTAAATGTAGTTTCTTAGCTGAATTTGGTCTGAAAAGGCCGCTGAATCGATGTTTTTTACTGGTGATATTGGTTGTATTAATTTTTTTTGTTCTTGTGACAGGAAAGGAATTAAAAACTTAAGTCAGTCACAAAACAAAAAACACCGGCCATTGCACATACAAAGTAAACTGAACACAAATGTATCTTTAAGAAATTGAGAGATACTAACTGGAGTCCGTTAGACTTAAGAAGAACTTGTATCTTTCTCAATATTTCTAAACAAAGATTCAGCACAAATAATAGCTTGGATACCATAACGACAAAGTTTTGACATAAATCCTTGCACAACAGATAATGCTGTGCTCAACGCGACAAGTATCCAATCAATAGTAGCGTAGTTCTTACACAAAATGTAAAGCTGTGTTTCTTCCTTGTGAAGACTCGCTTCAATGAAATGCTTTCAACACCAGCCACAAAGCATTTGTGGCTAGTGAGAATCAAGATCCAACCTAGATCTTGCCTCCGATTTCTGTCCTACAGTTAAGTGCTGTGCAAGGCTCAAAAATCATGAAACCGCCAGCATTATTACTACTGCAATTGAGTAATATCAAGAGAAGATAATCCTAGGATTATCTTCTCTTGGTAATATGCAATATGTAATCAATACTGCTCGTGTTAGATACCTATATTATTTAAAAGAATTGCCAGACAATTATATTGCCAAACAATGTCTTCAAATGTGTAGGGACATGTCTGCTAAACATCAAAGACATGTCTGCTAAATATCAAACTATTTGCAAAAAATTGACAAGTTAAACGATCATTACAAACTTGAAGACATATCCTCTGTTTAATCACAACATGAGAAA
>JAOBRH010397056.1:0-11312 GCA_027575125.1 Umimayanthus parasiticus | reverse complement strand
CGAAAATAGATATTTGAAGCTAATAAGCGGAAAATGTGCATTTGAGTTTTTAGGGTTTTAAAAATGCTTCAAAACTCCCTCATCCTCCAGGATATTTGAAACGGTTAAGAATTAGCACATGTCCTTTGGTTTAAAACTAGAGCCACAAATTCGTTTGCATAGTAACAATCATCACTTAGTTAGCTACTGTTGCCTTGATAACAAAAACAAAAATCCAAAATGGCTGCCATCTTTAATTTTCGATTTTTTGAGAGTTTGCTTAATATTGACCGAGTGTTTTGGAATTAGCTAGAAAACACATTATTCTATGTGCAAAAACTATAAAAAGTTAGAATATGAATAACTATGAGTTAATATTAATAGCCAGTTGGTATTATGACGTCATCAGTGCTGACGTCACGTACTTAGTGTCGAAAGCCGATGTGTTACTGTAATTGTGTTAATTGTCAAGAAACAGTTATGCAGAGTGTTTGGTCAACGTGTAAAAGCTTTGGGCCCAAAAAGCCCCTGCCAGCTTAACCCTATCAGGGCTTGAGCTGGAGAGGGAACCCGCGGCGAAGGAAATAAGGCGACTGCATTGGAGGCTAGAGGAGAACCCCAGCTGTTTTTTTTTTTTTAATTTTCTCCGCATTGGAGAAACTAAAGATACAGGTACCAACATTGGTGACTTTTCCTAAAATGATAGAGAGAACATTTTAATATGACTTCGGTGTGTCAGCTGGCAGGTTGTTGCATGCTATGGTAACAAGGTTTTGCAATGTTCACTGTTTAGTTCCCATTTTTGCAAAAAAAAAAAACATAAAATTTGCCATGGCAATGCTACTACTGGCCAAGAGATTGTTTTTTTTTTAACAATACAAGTTATATTCTGAATATCGAATTAGATATTCTGAATGCATTTGTACATGTAAAAATAGCTAGCGAAACGGCAGCATACAGAAATTGTCTTGAATTGTGGGTAATTTCTAAAATGAGGAAAAATTATATAACACCATGATGATGTCATCATTACGTAACAACTCATAAACGTATTTCAAATGTACATCTTCACCCAATACATTGCTTGTGCCAAGTTTAACTTCATTTACCCCAATATTACAGGTTTTACCCCACCATTTCAGGTCTAAAAAGCCTAGCCTGTGTAGGAGTAAGGGTTACGCATGGTCTACACGCACCGCAAGAACAAGCGCAGAAATAAACGCAAGTAAAACTTCCTTGTGTAGAATTTAAAATGGTTTGACTCTGACTTATTAAAAGAAACTATGTACAAAGGTCGAAAAAAGTCTCCAGACGTTTCGAGAGAAAACTTCTCTCCTCATCAGTGGAATTGTTTTATCTGAATGAACCATCAAATGAGTCTTAGTCAGTTTTTTTCCCATTTCTCCACTCTGGCCGGCTGAAAAGTTCTGGTTCTGGCCAGTTTAAATGGAAAGGTCCAAGGCGTGCGTGCACTTTTTTCCCGCCACAACACTCCCGCGCTTTGGCCGAACGGAGCGGGAGAACTAAGCGGTTCTGATCCATGAGCAGGGCCATTCTGGTCAGTTCGAAACCGTTCTGAGAACTCGTGCTTTCCATTCAACTTTTAGAAAATGAGTGGTTGGAATGGCTAGACTGGACAAACGGAAAGTGACCTATTAACAAAACAAAGATCCATATCGATCTGAAGAAGGGGGCGGATATAAATTTAACTTCTGGTGAACAGCTTTCGGGGAATTGTTCAAGTTGCGTCGCTGTATTTAGTTACACACTATTCAGTCGTCGGCGTAAAAACAACAATAACAATTACCAAACAAATGCGCGATTTTCTTTATCATTGCTGGTTTTAAAAATGTTTTCAAGAGCTCAAATTGCGCCTGCTCTACTGGATCAAGTAATTAGTGCCCTTTAAAAATTGCACTCGCACAAACTAGTTTCAAACTCAATTCCAAATCGCACGATTACTTCTAACAAACCAAAGTTGTGGCAAATTATAATTAGTTTTGTTGGTTTTAGCAAGTATCATGTCATTTAGTACATGTAAGTAATTGTATTAACCTTTTACGTAAAATTTCAGTCTTGAAATCGTTTGATCAATAGAGCAAGAACTAAGTCTGTTATCTCACGTTAATACCTCGCCCTTGATTAATAAGTATATGTTATTAAATGGTTAATTAGTTATACTTGTATACTTATAAGATAACATGACACCCGCGGCTAATATGATAACATGACACTTGAGCTACATCAAACACATGTTCGCGTTTAATACTGCTTTAAAGGTCAAATGTTTTGAGTTTAATCATGAACTCCTAAACTGGGGTATTTCGTTTTCCACCTTCTTCATCTCACCTTGAAATGAGGTCAAATCAAGTGATTGAAATCACGAATGAGTTGCTGAAAACAAATCTAAAGAGTTAGTTGAAGAACTGAAATATCTCATTAATCGAATTAAAGTTATTGCTTTATACACAGTACCTATTTAAAAATAGCTCTTGTGTCTCTACATGCAAACTGTTCAAACAGTGGAAGACTAGCTTTGAAAAACTGAAACCATTTTTTGTACGTTAGCGAGTAAGCTGTAAAATGGTTTTGATCAACAAAGGTTGATTACTTGATATGGTATGTTTTTCACCCACGAGGTTTGCTGTATCTGAGCTGACGTTTCGAGAATCCATCAGAAAATAGTAACAATCGAACCCACATGCTGTTTTTTTTTATAGCCAACACTCGGAGTATAAAATTATCTATAATATCCGGTGCGACTTATAAATCACAATTTTTTAAAAAGTCACAGTAAATTCAATGGGGTGTTTATTTTTTCCGATGTTAGTCTTAGGAGTTGAAGTCGTGTAAGTATTTTCAGCAACTGTCTAGGTAAAACAAACGTTCGCTGCATCATGCAATTGTCAACCGATACAGTGGAACGGTGCTGTCCGTTTTTTATCAGTTTCAAGCATAACTTAAATGAACTGCCAGACTCCTAACTTAGAAAAGTGTAAAATATACTTGGACCAAAAAGGTTTATAGTAGAATGAACAGTATCGCGTATCTGACTGTAAATTGGGTCCTCATACATAGCTTTGCGTGACTGGTTTGTTGAGGCAGAAAGGAAATAAGTGACATACTTTAAACAAAACTAAAATGGGTTTTTCGAAATCGGAGTTATCACAGAAGGTAATTTGAAATACCAGACTTGACAGCGCCAATTGTTGTAACTATTAAATTTGATGAATAGAGCTTTTAGTTTTAGACTGCGAGTAGTCCCCTCTTTTCCTCCGGAATTCGCATAAGATCGTCGAGAACGAGCGTCGAGAAAGCCAAGACGGCGGTGGGAGAGCGCGCGAAAATTGGGGCGAGGACAAAAAAGCGAGAGCTTCCGGCAGAAGAAAAGAAGGGACCACTCGCAGTCAATTTAGTTTCACTTTGCATTGTTTCTTGCGACATTCGTTGTTACATGTTATCACTGAGATTATCCCGTCATCTCCAATGCAACCTGCTTTCGCGCGCACTGATTTTTGTCAAGGCATTAGCTTTTCTCATTACTCGGGCCGGAGGCACCGAGTTGAGATTTCGGCTCCGTTCTTTTTATTGTTTTTATTTTTCGTGTATCATTTCCAAAATATGCAAGATCAATTTGAGCCCGCGTTGTTGAGGTGGCTCAATGGCAGAGTGGCTAGCACGTCTTACTTTGAATTTGTTGGTCTGGGTTCGATTCCTGGTGGACGTGTATCGAATGTGTTTTTTTATTCTTTTTTTTCTTTAAGTAAATAAACTTTTTTCTTTTTTTCTTTTTTTTTCTTAATTTCAAAGTTGAATGATATATCAAAATCATAAGAAAAGTTATAGCATGCCATACAAACGTGATAAACCATTTTTCCTTTACCAGAATCCGTCAGTTACACTTCATGTAGACTACATGAAGTTTATGTTATGTACGAATTGTAGAGAACAAGGGAGATAAAGGTGTATGCTGTTTCATTCCATCTAAAAATACTTACCAAGCAAACGGCAAGGTCCGGGCCGAGTTAGGCATTTTAAAGCTCTTATTAAGATTTTTTTAAATTTTCCGAATACAGTAAATGTATGACTTAAGTCTTAATAATTTATTGTGGAAAAAGAAACATGGAACAACTATTTCGATAAAATTTATTTTCGTCTTTTGAAAAATTTTAGCATTATGAAATAAGAACATGATGCGTGCGAGTTGATTGGGTCATAATTGAAACAATTTAGTTACGCCCGACTCGGCAGAAGAGTATAACATCAAACTACCAGACTTCCAAAAAGAATTTACCCGAAAACCTGAGAACAATTAATCACAGCATAACGTATTTCAAATTACTCTGCGAGGATTATTATAAATCACTGAATTTTAACGCTGAAAGGCCAAATGTTTCATGGAAATAATCTTGTTTTTGTTATTGAGCTCAATGTACTTTTTCCAGCACTTGTAATCTAGTTTTTATTACTATTAGCTTGTGCTTGCATTGTAAATCTTTTTCTTTTCTTGAGTGGAATAGTGTAGTATGGTTCTAATGTTCCGTTCTATTCCTTCCCCACTGCAATATTTTTTTCTTTTCCTGTTATATATTTTTGTAACTACATTTAGTGTTTTTTAACTATTAGCTCATATCTACGTATGCAGTGAACAAGGATTAAATAACTCATTGCAGGGTTTCTGATGATAAACCGGGATATTTTTTAAATGGCTTTATTGCGTCCAACTGTAAGACAATCTTGGAAAATCGTACCATATCTGTTGATGTCCACCATTTTGTTTTTTGCTTTCTCTAGTCTCCATTGTAGAAAACCTGAAAAACTGTACACGCTTTTTGGTGTCGTGAGTTAAAGCCTGTCTACACTAGCAAACTTTTGTTTGCAAACAACAACATATACGGTTTAGTGGTGTTTTCAAACTTTGACGAGCCTCTAAACTTGCACGACTGTAAGTTACCGCTAAAAACTCTGTTCTGTTACACGCAAGAGTTGTAGCTTGTGCTGTGTAATGATTAGCCTGCGTAGCTCGGTGTTCAGGTCAGTCGAGAAGGGAGAAACGAGCGGCGAAGCAGCGAAAACGAGTCGGTGAGCGAAGCGAGCCGGACCAGAACGCCTAGCTACGCAGGCTATGTAATGACGGGACAGCATACCGAAAGTTTATGAGCACACCATATTTCTTGCCTCAGAGGTCGGTCAGTCCTGCAATAGTATAATCTATTGGCGCTTGGCTTTGATTATTGCATCCAACTCGAAAAAAAATTGTAGCATTTTGAATCACGTTTTAAAATCGTACGAAAATCTTGGGGAAATCATACCATATTTTTTGTCCACCATTTCTAAATGTTGTGCGCGGGTAAATAACTGCTAAAACATGACCTGAGTCTGTTGTATGCGAACGTTGTAGGCAACATTGTTACTTTGTAAATCGACCTTTTGAGTTTCGCTATTCAGTAAATACGGTTTTCGACTTTGAAAACCGTATTATGTTCATTGATGAAACAGTTTGAACCATAGAAGATTTGATGGGTAATAATTATGGCGAAATGGAATAATCAATTTATTAAACCTTTTTTATTTCAACTCAATGCGGGCTCAGTTTGACTCGTTGAGAGATAAGGCTCATCGGCTGGATGACCTCAATCCCTTCCCAATTCCGTTGATAGGCTTGCATCACTCTGTTATCGAGATCTCAGTTCAGTTACTGACCTTGGCGCTGCAGGATATTTTCTAAGGTTACTATCATTATAAAGTTCCCGTAAAGTTCCTGCGATGCAAGCCAACGGGTTGCGATACTCTCTCGTCTTTTAAAATGCGAGTGAAAACAAATTATAAATTTATTGAATGCTACACATTATGCCAAAGAATGCCATACTGTTAGTTACTTGCCGGCTTCTTCAAAATATGGAAATGTGGAAACACAGTTTCCAAATGGAACGACAACAAGGATGGAAAATTGCCAAAGTCACGGAAACAATCCCAGTACTTCAGTACTTCCTTATCCAGCTGGCGACAGACAAACGGGTCAAGCGAAGACTTCTTTAGAGTGGAATTTCACTTCTTTTTTATATCCATATGTACTCTCCGTTTGCAAACTAATGACTTTGAAGAAGTCAATATATTCTGAACTCCTATATCCCAGGTAATTTTTACGCGATAACCTCGGTTTAACCTCTGTGACGTCACGGAGCTGTCATGTGATATAAACATATATTGAGCGGTATTACACATGAGCGCATCTGATATGTTGATAGCTGTTGGAGCTTTTGTTTACATTTCAACTGTGGAGAAGACTCGCGTCGACCGTAATACGTTTGTTGTACCGACTACTATCACGGCAGCTTTCGGCTTTCGGAAGAAATAGTGCGCATGTCAATAGCACTGATTTGACCTGGTGATTCGATATTATTGAAGTCTCGTCAGATCTTGCTACAATACAAGTAGGTTCCTAAAGAAGATAGTTTAAACCTCCCATCACTGACTTACTGAGCCTTTTTATAACTAAGTAAGGCGTGATTTGGTATTCTACGATTTACTTACTATAATAATGTTGTTATGACTTTGTTAGACTCTCAATCCTTACACTACAAATCCTTCTTTAACTTAATATCGTTTGTCTTTCAGAATGAAGCCAGCGGCGATCGCTATGCCGGTCTACTTTCTATTGCAATTGGCAGATACCTGGTCAAGCCCCATTCAAAAAGGTACAATACTTTTAAGCAACATTACGTTTTAATTAAAGTTGCAGAACTGCAAGCTGCGCGCAGTATTTCGACAAGCTTCAAGACTGTTCCGAAATCATCTTAACTCCTCAAAACATGATAAAGATAGATAAATAATCGCTTTACCCTCCACTTCCAGGGGTGGCAACCTGCCCAGTTTGATATATTTTAATTTTCCAAGTTCAAAATATTTAAAGTTCATCACTAAATTATTTGCAGGGGGTAGGACGGGGAGTTACGCGCCATCACTTCAGTTTACCGCGTGTCCACGAATATTTATAATCGGATTTCTGTAGGTATTTTTACCAGATGTAATAACTTTCAATTGCTTTAGCCTGTCACGTTCTGTGATCACTTTTAATCACGATTATTTGTCACTGCATGATCTTGTCAAAGTGTCTTCACAGTTAGATCGTATAGCAAAAGGGAAGCTCTCATATTCCAAACTTTTATGAGATTTTAATTAACAATTGATTGACAAAATAATCAAATAAAATAGATTCTGCAGGTTGGTCCGTATCGTACAGCAAGAAAATAAATATAAATACAAAAAACTAAGCCAGCACTTTACTTTGTTCTTTGATGATATTGCATGTCGTAAACCATGTCCCGAGGGTTTGTACAGCCCATGCCCTGCGTGTAAAACTGGACGTAAACACGGAACTGATCCATTGTTTGGTTTGATTTTCCAATTCTACCTTTATAATTTGACCCTTGGACCCCCACGCATCAGACAATTTTAACATAGTTCACAAGTTGATTATGTTTTGGTTGATCTTTTTTTATCCACTTGTATTTACTTCCTCTGCCTTCCAACCTCTCCAAAATATATATACAGTTGAACCCCGGTAACTCGAATTGCCAAGGGAAATTAAAATTACTTCGAGTTACCGAGGGTTTGAGTTATCGGGGTTCAGGTTCAACTGTAAACACCGCTGGGCTGAACGGTACCAACGTTCTATTAAACCATTGTGGTATCACCATACTTGAGGGAGGGGAGATGTTGTCTTATAAAATGAATTATTTATTCAGCAGAATCTTTAAATTTGGACCATTCTGTAAACTGGGGCGAAAGCCGGGAATTTTGATTAATAAAATGGGATTTTGCAACACGCGGATCACCATTACACCGACCAAAGATATTGTCTTTACCCTTGGATATATAAGTTATAACAACTTTTCTTATTGGAAAGCTCTGAGACACGATTATCAGGTTTAACCATTAAGTTCCACCGTTGAAAGGAACACAGAGGCCCATACTTCAATTACTTCGTCATTTTCTGATTTGTTGTTTTATCTGGCCATCATATTAAATTATGATGGTAGACTCTTACCACGGCAGTGAGTACGACGTTCATGCTCATTCGGCTGCTGCTTTAATCGCAGCAAGTTTATGTTTTTATTACAACTACTGAGCAGCCATTTAACGACTGTTGCTTCGGTTTGGTAGTAGTAAGGCAACGGGCTCGTTCCAAATAATTAAATTGTGCTAGCGAAAACAATCTATGAATAAAGTTAACCAGTAAATGTTTTATTTTTCGCTTAATCCGTACTTCTAAGTAAACAAAATACATTTTGATTTACATTTTTGTTGAGCTGATTCTCGTTTATTGGCCCTAAGGCTAATATTACCCTTTTAACTTTCAAGGGGACAAAACTTTGCATCCGGCCTGTTTGTCAGACGTCCGGCAATTTACAGTGTACTTTACCAATGTTGTCTCACAAGTAGACCTCTTGAATAAAGCCTAACACACTCTTTTTTTTAGCTAAGAAGGTTGAAACATTCACCAGGTTTTAGCGCTTGCTAAGGCTGGGGATACTGTATTCAGTGGAAATATTTTTCAGTTTGCTTTAAAAGCTGCCCAATAATGCCTAATGCTCGAGCAGCACTCCGAGTGTGGATATACAAAGGCAACTACACGCTTTTTTTTTATAAGAACCAGTAACTTTCGGCCGAGGCTGGGCCGTTCTTAATTTTTTGGCGATTTCAGCCTCAAGTTGTTCTTAAATTGTTCTTATTTCCCGATATTTAAAACAGTGGATTAGTTTCCCGAAACAATATATGTAAAATGGCACTAAGAAATATGTGTTTGCTATTGTTTCATCCAGTGAAAAAAAGATTGAAACTGTCAATACAGCGTCCGCGAACGTGACGAGGTTGCTTTAATACCACTCTTCAGCGCCCGACGACCAAGCTGATAAGCTTTGTTTTCATGTTCATCTCACACTGTGTACAAGCATTAAATAAATTTCTGAATTTTTCTGATCAAAATTTCAGCCTAGTGATTGTTCTTAGTTTGTTCTTAGTTTTTGGGCAAATCTCAGCCTGGGTGCTCTTATAAAGTTTGTTCTTATTAAAATAAAAAAAAAACATGTAGCTTCTCGCAACCTGTCTTCAAACTTTCTTTTTAAGCAAGTTAGGAGAAAAAAGTATTTCATTTTTGAGTGGTTGCTGCATGTGATCAGCTCTTTAGTTCTCGTAACAAAACAAAAAAAGAGTTGTATTGATACTGCAAGGAGATGACAGAGGTTGCCAGAAAAGCTTGGGCTCAAAGGAGTAATTTCATAAAGATTCACATATACAAGGTCTCCACAGATTAAAAAAAAAAATCTCAAGTTGTCTTTTTCTTGGCTCCCGTATGTCTTTAGGACATCCTCGAACTCAATTGATTTCCGATTCACAAGATTCGAGTCAACAGAGCCGGAAATGTTCTCTTTATAGATGTTTCGTTCTTGCACGTAGGCGTGGGACTGATATTTGTTCTGCTACTTTGTCGAGTGCTGAGCCAAAGCAAACAGACTGAAAATGTTCCTACTGTTTGCCACAGACAAAGCAAACTAGTCGTTATTTTGATTGTTGAAACTTAAAGATTGCGGTTTTAAAAATCCTTTTAAAGCAGTGTACGTTTTAATCCAGCATGTTCTATTGTTAAATTGAAGATTTTGGTTTCCATATCTAAAGTTTCTCCAAGTCTCAAGACTTCCTGTTATGATTATTTTGCTTGGCGGGAAAACTGAGAGGTATGACAGGAAACTGAATACGCGGGCGTCAGTAATAGCAGCTCGCTATTTCGCTATGTCATAACTCGTGTACACAAAACACAAAAACAACAAATTAGAAGTACGTTTACACATCTCAAACGAGCTCCCGTCGGCTGGATACAAAGGGTATTAAACGTTGTCACTGAAAGAAACCACTAATTCAGTAATTGAATTGGGAAGCATTAACCTGAGTTATTTTAAAAGACCAAAACATTTCTTTAACGAAATGTTATTTATCAAAAACACCTCGTGCAATGACTCCACAATTCGTATGAGTTCCAACGGACGTGCTGTTATATAATATATGTTTTCAAGGGCGGAAAACGATGTCATTGGGGTCATCACGACTCCAAACATTTAGATATTGACAAGGAAAAAACCAAGTTCACACCGGATCCTTAAAAACATTTGGTATAACTGTACAATGAAAGCGCTCGCACTCGCAAGAAATAGGGTCGTGCCTGTATGCTAGCTAAGTGCTCGCATTTACATTTCTTTACGCCATTTTTTGCCTAGAGGGAGCTACGCCATTGTACACGTCGTTGAAAAAACTACATTATTATATTCGCTGCATGTTGTACGTATGCACGTAGTCGCCGACTCGCCGTATAGTCGCCCGCATTTAATATAGCTTTAATACTTTTAATAAATATTTAAGTATTAATTACACGCTTCAGTTTTTTTATATAAAAACCAGTAAATTTTGGCCGAGTCTCATTGCTCATTTAGGGAATTTCAGCCTCAATTGTTCTTAAGCTGTTCTTATTTTTTAAAATACTCACAAGAACAACAACAGTAAGAAATAACTCCTAAAGTATTGCAAATGCATCTAACTTGGGATCACTAATCAAGCCGAATAAATCGCAATAGAAATTCGATCGATCTCAACGTTTGGAGTATTTTAACGTTCGTTAAAATCGAGTTTGAAGAAAATAATAGAATTTTGTTAAAAAAAAAAAAGTAAACTTGCATTTATTATTCCAAATCCCAGCCTGGATTGTTCTTAGCTAAATGCTCTTAATTTTTGGCCAAATTTGAGCCTCTTTGTTCTTATTAAATTGTTCTTATAAAAAAAGTGTGTAATTAAGCGACTGTGTGAGTTACTTCCATGAAGTATATGTAGGTTATAGCAAACATTTTTTCACTGATAATAAGATGACTATAATCTGCGAGGAAGAGGAGGGGGCTCTGATACAACTACGTCAAATCTAATTGGAAACCATTTACTTTAAATAGAAATGCGACAATGCACGAGACCTCATGCAAAATGCGAGGAAGAATTTTTTTTTATCTCTAAAAGAATCGGGTTTAAGATAAAGTAGGTTTTGTATTCAAATAATTACCTTATGAATAGACAGGCTCCTACTGACGCTTATTGTTGCTGTGTTCTCATGCACTCCAAACAGTGGATAAGTCAATACGAGGCAGCAGTGACGCAGAGATTGTAGTTATGGACCGCATTAGTCAAGTTAATGAACCCTGGATTAGAAAAAGTAAGTTCTGTTTGACACTTGCAGACTTGTAGCTAGATTGCTGTTTGGAGCTTTGGGGTGTGCTTTTGTATCTGCTTCGAAA